>JARGCV010000085.1:8557500-8817500 GCA_034064705.1 Bothrops alternatus
ATAATAAAACCATTATGAATATCTTTCAACTGTCAGAATAATTTTTTTAGTGCTAAGCAATACCCCCCTTTTACATCTCTGCATATATCATACATAGTTCAATCCTCAAATTTTGTACTGACAGGTTTATGTGCTTATAAATCATGAGTATTAGATTCCATTTTGGAAACTGATAATATGAATCCTGGATTTATTATTTAACTACAATGCAAATCATTGAGACCTAATCATTAAGATTACACATAGTAAGTTAGTTCTTCTGGTTTCATTTCATGGCTTCTTCGTGGGTTTCTGCAAAGAAAGAACATTGCAGAATGCCACTTAAAAGATAGTTGGAAGCTGCCAATGTTAGTTTCAAGGAAATCCTATTTCCTTAAACAATATGAAGTTATTTAAGTAGAGGAATCTAGCTGATAGCCAAGCAAAGTATAAACAATAAGAAGTTGCACAGTTTTAATTTATATGGTTAACAAATCAGGTGTGAAAAATATGGAGGACCACCACCAATTTAATAATTACTGGATTTTTGAAATCAATCAATCTGGATTTTGATTGGTTTGTAGAGCAGAACATGCAATAAACTTCAAATTATGGTGTTACAACTTTAGCAAATATGCTATAACACAAGAGTAATATTTCTGGCCTTCAATTGCAAGACAAATTGATGAGTGGTTACTTCAGTGGCCTGTTCTCTGGATTTAGGATATTGTAAAATAATCTCATAGAAGAACATGAGAAATGTAAAGAGTTCATCAGCAGAATTATTAGTCGCAGAAATGCATAATACATGATCAATTTCTTTAGTATGGAAGCTATGACAGATGGATGTAAGATTTAATCAAAAATCTTGAAGAGGGATATTTGAAGTTGTAGTAAAAATTTGAAACTATTAATTTATAGCTATGTTTTATAAAATAATAACCTATATTAAAACTCTCTGGTTTCTGTTTCTATTTCTACTCATTATGGCTATATTGGGGAATGCAAGTGTAGCTTAATATTTCAGAATATTTCAGAATGTCAGTAATCTTAGCAGAAAATCTTACCCTAAAAAATTCCTTTGTTGAGCCAGAATCTAAAGTCCCATAAGCAATTTCTGTTTGTTTAGATAAATCCTCAGCACTTTCAATGGGAGACACCATTCTTTCCACCGTCAGGAAGGCAGCTAAATTAGCCGTGTAGGATGATATTATGATCAGTGTAAAGAACCACCACACACCTCCAACAATGCGCCCAGACAGGGATCTAATAATGTATGAAATAGATTTGTAAATTGGAATGAATATCCTGAAAGGAATACAAGTTATCAGATTTATGTATATGCTGCACTGGGTAACTTGGAGAACATTTTATTCATGCTATTTGGGAAAGGAGAGGTATATGTTGCTATGCATGCTAATGACATAGGAAAGTAATAATATTTTACTTAGATAAGGTGTGTCACTAAATTCAGGACTTCTGTATTGAATTAATGTACTATTGGATCTTCATAGGTCCAAGAATCCTGCAAAAGAAAGCTGCTTAAATCATGTTATTGCAATATTTTTCTTAAAAATATTTTCATGATAACACAAATGAATACATTTACAGTAAAATCAGACAAGATCAATGAAATATATTGAAATCAAAACAGAATATTTCAATAGGTTGAAACTATTATGCACAATGCAGAAATTTCTCTTGCAATGGATTCAATGGATATTGGTTGATAAATTAATTAAACTATAATGATATCTGCAGTTGTCATAGAGTTTTCACTGAGTTTCTTCAAAAATATTTAACATAATGGAGGTAATATATTATGCAATAATATGTATCATTATAATGAAAATGTTTATGAATTTAGAGGTTTAATGTCATTGCATATGACTTCTGCCCAATCACTGCATGCTATTCATATTTGTATGAAAAACTCAAAATCAGAATCTGACAATAAGATTTTAAAAATATTTGAATGTAACAATAGCTTTGTATTATGGATCTTTATTTTTAATGTATTCTATGTAAGGAAACAACAAAAATAAAATAAAATAAACTCTGAGAGCAATAGCTTATTTAATCTCTCTCTTTTTTTCCTTCTTTTCAATTCTGTCTGATTCTCTAAGATTGCCTGGACAAGTCCAGTTTTCTTGGTTCTTCAGAAGTAGTTGCCATTACCTCCTTCCTAGGGCTGAAAGAAAGCAACAAGCCAAATTTCACTCAGCTGGTTTTGTGCCTGAGGCAGAACTAGAACTCACAGTTTACCATTTTAGCCTTATTCACTACACCAAACATCCTCTCAATATCTATATGGACTATCCAATTTCAGGTTCAATATTTGCCAAAACTTTCTTATGCACAAGGGCAAAAAGTGAAGCAATACAACCTTCCTACCTTGAGAAAAGAATTTCTACCCAGTGATTAACTGTAATCTCTATATTTCCTATATCCTTATATAGGTGGTATTAAGGACAGCCTCCTTAATATCATTTATTCTGAATGTGCTAAAGCATTATCAATATGAAGTCCACACTTTAAGTGAAGTTCATCATAGTTATTGATTATTGATTATTTCAAGGTGATATGTAAAAAAAATCCAAAAATTCAGCAATAATAACGTATACAGAAGCGTGTTTTTATCCAAAATGAATTATCTAACTCATATGCATATACATACTATATAATACATACTGTTTCTAAAATTATTTACAGTATAAATTATAACTTTATATGAATTATAACTTTATATAAATTAAGAGGTCATTATAACTGTTCCTCTAAGAATTTCCCCATACTTTATGGAGGAAAAAAGCATTGTGCATGGCAAAGGAAATTTAGATGATACAGAAATGGATGAGAAGAAGTATTGGAACTACAGCAAATCTAAATGCTAGATTCTAGTCAGTGATTCTAATAAAACTATTTATCTGTTCATTCAGTTTGCTAAAGTTCTCTCTTATAATTTATGAAAGATGTCTCATTCATTTCATATTACTGTTGTCTTGTGTTGGCATAGAGTTTCATAAAAAATTATGGAAGCAATTACTGTAGGCTGAATATTTAAATGACAATGATGATTTCTCTACAAAGGGTCAAAGGAGGCCACAGATTTGCATATAATATTTCCATTAAATAACATAATTTATATAAACTTTTTTGAGTTCAGATCAGCCCATTTCTTGTGCAAAACTTATCTTCAATACAAAATATGCTGATTTGAGAATTTTGGGAGCAATCTTGAGCTCAAGTGTTATATTGTAAGTATATTTTGGCTTGTTTATTTTATGTGCAAAATACTTCCAAAATCATCAAGTATAGTTGTTTTCTCCAAAAACAGGCTTATTTTGATGTTTCAAAGTGAGAAAAGTTTGAATTCAAAGTATTTCAACATAATGGAAAGAATGTATTCAATTGCCTTCTGATGACCAATGCTCTTTAAGGTCATTTATCTAAGTGACCAAGACTCTACAGAACTTCTACAGAATTCAATTATATTTTCAAGGGTAATAAAAACATTTTTACAAATTTTCATTCCTACATGTATTTTACCAAACTTCCATTTTTCCTTAATCTCAGATCATAAAATCTGAATTGAATATATAATATTCACTGTAACCACTGTAAAAAACAATCCAAAATTCTTCAAAAAGCCCATTCATGGAAAGATCTTATAGTGGAAAGGAGGTTTATGTATTCCAATGATATTATTAACTATACTATAAGGAATATATATTCCCAGAAATGTAACTCATGATAGGCATAGGTAAGGAATCAAATTAAATGCACTCCACTGGAGAAGGAAATCACTCAAACCACTTCAGGATTGTGCCAAGAAAGTGAAATGGATAGATATAGTCAAGATAATGTTAACATGATATTGGAGGAAGATCTCTCCCATCCAAAAGATAAATGAACTTTCAGGTAAGAGAGAAGTTACATATGAGTAGCTTTAGTGTTTATGATACGTCTTGATTAAAGCCAAAAAGACATTTGCTGATGATACTAGAAGCAAAAGAAAAAAAAAACACTGCAAAAATATGGAATGTCAAAACCATGAAGTCCTTGAGAGTCAAGAAGCATACAGGTTTAAAAACAAATAAATATATAAAATGGAATGAAGCAAAATTAATGTTATTAGAGCAAGAATTCAAGAGTTAACATTAACATTCTCAGAATTTTCTAAGTGAAATAGACCCAGGTGGCTCATTTTATATCAAAAGAATAGATATTCTAATGTAAACAAGAAATGGAATAGTTGCCCTTATGAACAAATGGGTATCAATATCAGTGCTGAGATGTAATTCTAAAACATGACACAAGTCACCGAATTACAGAACTCCAAGTCTATATTCAAAGCACACACATATAAAAACTCCTCCCAACTAAAATGCGTTGGGAATGATTGGAATATTTTGCTTCGGTGTATGAAATGAAACAAAACAGACAACTAGAGTTCTGTCAACTTCTGCCAAGTAAATCTTTCTAATATTTTAAAAGATAATTTATATGTGGACTTCATGTACTGTATAATACCAAAATCCAGTTCTCTATATACTCTGCAAACAAAGATAAAGAAGGTCTATTCAGTCAGCAAAAGCAATACCAGATGCTGTTTGCTACTAAATTATGAATTCCTTACAAAATTTCAGATTAAATTAAATCAAATAAACGAACTAATAAGATTTAAAATATATGAACAATATAGTATTCCATATATTTAAGAGACAGAGGTTTAGATTTAATGGATTATATTTGATAAACACAGTAGCTGAAAAACTCTGAACTGAAAATGGTGCCATAATTAAAGGTGAAGCAAACAAAAATATCCCAACATGTAAAAATAAAAAGACAAAATGACTGCTGTTAACATTGGAAAATAGTAGAAGACTGATAGAAAGCAAAGGGCAACAGAGAAAATTTGCCCAGGTAAATACTGAACACTAGTGTGTGCAGAATGATGTAATAATGGCCAATAATGAAACATGATTTGAGAACTCACAATGCAAAGCCTGTCCCTTTGTTACTTGCCACACAACAGTGCACTCAGGTACATAAGGACCAGAGATTGCTCTGTGACATCACAACATTCTTTGCATCTTTTTGATGAAATCTTGCTTGTTGCATATCCATGTCACACACCTTTCCAAAGAAGAGCAAAGTACAAAAAGTTGCATCTAAATATGCAATGCAAAAAAATTGAAGATAATATCTGAATGAACAGGAGCCTTCTTAATGCAAAAATAGGCATGATAAAAGACATAGGCATCTGTTGCAAAAAGAAAACATAAATAATACATGGGTATAGGGAAGAATTGTATAAAATGGATTCCTAATGATTAAATGTATGAAAATTTGATCAGTGAACTAGAGATAGATATTCTGAAAAGTGAAAATAAATGGGGTAGCAGCTGCAGGAATTGATTAAATATCAGCAAACAGTTCAAAATTTTACAAGATGATGCAGTTAAAGTGCTACTTACAATTTTTAATCAGGTAAGAATAACACAGCAGTAGCCAAGGAATTGGAAAAGATAAAGTTATATTCCAGTATTAAAAAGACCTCTCACCATGGTGGATAAATAAAACTCAAAAAAACCCAATTCAGTGTTCAACAGAGATGGACAGAAAAGTGCCAGATACACAGATTGCATTCATAAGAGGCCAGCGTCTCCCAGATCATGTTGCTTAACATCTGATAATTGATGGAAAAGGCAAAAATACATAATCTTTTGCTTTATTGATTATTATTGATAATATAAAGGTTTTTAATTATGTAAATCATGAATCATTTGTTTTAAGATTTGGAATGAAATCTGGGGCAACCAGATGGTATCATATTGGAAAGAAGTACACAATGGTTATATACTGTATAGTCATTTTTTATTTAACTTTCATACAGAATATACTGTACAAAATGCTGAACTAGAAATTAAAATTGCTGGAAGAAACATCAGCAACCTCTTTGATGCCTAGAAGTGAGGAAGACATAAGAAATATCTTGGTAAAGATGAAAGAAGGCAATGAAAAAGCTGCCCTAGACCCTCTCTCTCTCTCTCTCTCTCTCTCTCTCTCTCTCTCTCTCTCTCTCTCTCTCTCTCTCTCTCTCTCTCTCTCTCTCTCTCTCTCTCTCTCTCTCTCTCTCTCTCTCTCTCTCTCTCTCTCTCTCTCTCTCTCTCACACACACACACCCACACACACACACACACACATTCTGCATTAGAGACTTCCATAATATTTGCCTGGTCAACCTGATCTAACAGATTTGACATGCTTCGGGCTTCTTCAATTAAACAACCAAAGTGCACTTTCTCTGAAACAACTGCCCTCTAGAATAAAGTTGCCCAAGAGGTTTAAACAGTTCATTTCCTACTGGTGTTCCAAAGGATCTTGACGAACTGGTATTTTGCCCAGGCTTTTTGCAACTGAATCCATTTTTTCTTTTTCTTTGTTCCCATCTGGTTCTTTGACATCTTTGCTCTTTTTTGCTTTATGTTGCTTTTTTCTTTTAATTTTGTTTTACATTTTGTAAGCTGTATATATGTATATGTATATGTATCTGTATCTACATACAATCTGTATCTGTATATATATATATATATGTATGTCTATCCCCGCCCAAGATTATGTCAATAGAAAATGCCAACCACGTATAAATGGCCAGATAAGAAGTTAAATCAGTTGTAAGATACATATATGAAAACTGGTTCATCAGAATGTTTGAATGATAAAAAAATACCTGGTGACTCTGAACTGTAGTTCTAAAAATACTGTTGAGAAAATTTTAATATTTTGCATAGGAAATATATAATATATGGACAATAGTCAGTGGAGAAGATCCTAGTGCTTGGGAAAATGGAAAACGATCAATTAAAAAGCCAGTAGAAAGCAAGATGGCTAAATACTATCTCTGATAACACAAAGATAATCTTAAAAGAACTTGAAGAAGCATTTACTGACAATCCAGAGGAAGTGATGTCTAGCAGAGTAGTATAGTATAGGTAGCAACTAAATAACTAAACCACACTTTGGAAATACTTTCTAGTTAGCAGTACAGTGGCTGGACACCATCAAAGCTGACACCAGCCAGAGCATAGAAAAATTCAAAAAAACAGTACAAGATCAGAAGAATTGGCCCATAGAATTGCCAAAAGTTGGACATGACTGAATGGATAACATCATCATCATCATTTTCCCCCAAATTTATTTAGATTATTCAGACAATTCCTTTGTGTTTTATGTTCCTTGATAGAACTCAGTGCTAAGGTAACAGGTTCCTATAACCTGAAAGAAGTAGAATATGCAAAAGAGAAATTATCTTCATTGTATCTGATCTTTTTTCTGAAAGGTAAACATAATAGTTCAGTTATAATAGTGAAATCCTGACAAAAGCCCATCCTAGCAATTCTTAGGGACAGACTTAATTTCAGTTCTGAAATAATGTCCGTACTCAATATGATGCAGCCCCATCAGAATATGATGTGTGCCCCATTAGAATAGTTGAGTTTCAGCCAAAGCATGAAGGAAATGGAAAAGTTGGTAATACTGTGGAAAGAAATAAAACAGACATGAGCATAGTATGGTTCATAAAATAAACATCTATCTGAATTTATGTTTGGAAATCAATAGGAAACTTCCTGCAAAACGGCTACTTTTGTCTTGTGTGCTGTAATTGGTTCCAAAGACCATTAAGTTACAAAAAAGATTTTTTTTTTTGTTTAAAGCCTAGTGGTTTTGCTGAAAGGGGAAAGGGAATTCATATGCTAGATGGCACAATAGGTATTTTTGTGATGACAACCACTCTCATTTATCATTAACAACATGCTATCCTTTTTCCCATTACAGCATCTGTGAAATCAGTGCACTTTTGACTGTAAATGGGAATATGCAGCAAAAACACGGTACCCCTCCAAGAAGGCAGGAAATGAGAGAAACCTTATGCATTTTGCAGCCTCTGCATGGTGCATATAAGTCCACCAGATGAAGAACAATGGATGTTAGGAACAAATCAATTGAATTGTCTTCTGCCTACTAAAACTGATCGTTTTAGTAAAGGCTGAAGATGATTTTGGAAAACTTGTCAGCAGCCAGTATTTATTTAAAGTGAATCTATAGGCACCATAAATATCCTTAATGAGACCAAAATGCACAAAGCTGAGACAGGTGTGTAACCAACCTTGGCGAAATATCGCATCCTTGCTGCATAAAGGCACCCAAGGAAAACCAGAGACTATTAAATATCCCAAATTCATTAGTTGATTCGTTACTTTGCGTTTCTCTTCCATCTTCAAACTCCTCAGTGTGCCACTCGTAAGGGCTAAATCTGCTGACCAGGAATAAAACAACACTGACCCCAATGTAGGCAAAAACAATGCACATCCAGATCTCATATGCTAAGGGATCAAGAAAGGAAAACACTCCTGGTTTGGACTTCTGTGGCTTCTTGATCATTATAGATATCCCGAGGCTCATAAAAGGCTTTGAGAAGTCAATCACTTCTTCTCTCACCAGTGTTATAGTTAATGGAGCAATTGCAATATCAGCTTTCTGTAATGGAAGCAAAACAAATAATAAGGTATTTAACAAGGGAATGGCTTCATTGTTTTTGTACCTTGCAAATGAATAATACAATGTCAAGGGAAAAGACAATAACTATTTCAATGCTAGTATCTACTAAGCCAATCTGCCTCAATATTCTTGTTACTGATACATATTCAAGTTTCATCATATAGGAGGACAGTTTTTCATAATCATACTATGAACATTGGTGGAATACAACTTTTATCCCATACATTTAAGAACTTTTGTAGGAAAAAATGATGAAATGCATTTGTAATTACCTGTTTTCTAAAATATGTGACCTTGCTTTAATCCAAGTGAATTTCAGTTGCCATATTAACAGGTACTGAACTTATCTTCATTAATTAAACACTTGCAATGGTTAAAATTGGCTCTTACCCCATAAACAAGTTCTCCAACCATTCCATTCCAGATTTTTGTTTCTGCATCCCTGGCCCCATACTTGCCATCCCCAACAATTGTGAGTTTGTACTTGAACCCACAGTGTTTGGCAATTTCTGCAGCTAAGTCCACACAGTAGCCCTCATATCGTTCATTTCCTTCAAGTAATTCAAAATTTTTCTTCATCATGACATATGGGGATTCCTGTACAGAGAAACTTGGCTTTAGCTGATTAATAAAGCTATCAAATTAGTTGCCTAGTTGTTATATATCCTTTGAAGCACAATAAGTAAATAAGAAAAAAAACTTTTTTCATAAATGTTCAGGATTATTTATTTATCAATTACCACAGTAACATTTTTTACAGTTGTATAATGCCTTACAGGTAGAGGGATTTATTTTTTAAAAAACAAATTCATAATTTTTATTAGCATTAGTGGAATCACTATAACAAGAACATTTTAAACACTTTTTTAAAGCTTTCAAAATAATATATCAGAATATTCATGTATATTTCATAATGTTTTATATTTCTCAGTTCCCACCAAACCAAAATTGATTATATAGATTTATAATAAACATAGAACTGTCAAAAAAATCTTACCACCACCAAAACAGTTGATAAAATGTTGATGCCTTTAGTATATAATCCAGAACAGTTATGCCTTGAATGAACAACTTCATACAATTGTTAGCTTACTAGGAAAACAATATGGCATTCTTAAATTTCTATAATATTGTAACTGTATATTGATAAAGTCTTAGTTTAGTGGAAAATTGTAAATGGCTGTGGTTAAAAAAAATTAAACAAACCTTCCTTGAAACTGGTTTCATTCTCATTTTCTGTCTTTGATTTAAATATTTTAAAAGTACATCTATCACAATAATTGCCATTTATGGAAAATAAAAAATAGTGATACATTTCAAAATTCTGATAAATCTGAAAAAAACATTTGAAGAGATTTTGAAGTTATAAACAGTATTTCTTAATTTTTACACATTCATGGGGAAAAAACCAGATAGTGATTATCTATCTATACCAACATAGATTGAGAATGAATAATAAGATGACAACTTAGAGAATCCATGTCACAAAAAATATGCTTAATTACCAAAATAGTGGTGACAATAATAGTCTTATTTTCTAATCCTGAGGTATCATTGCCAGAGAGACCATCCATGGGATTCACAACCATTCTGTCCACCTCACTCCAATATCCAATCTGAAAATAGTGGTAAATTGTATTCAAATGAATAAATATTTTTTGTACTTTTTGACAAATTAAAATCCCACATTATATTCAAGCGTATTGAATATACTCAAGAAGTGGTGATTTCTGTATATTTGCTGCAAAAATATTTTGTGTGGTATTTGAAATAGCAATATAGAGAGTCATCAAAGAATTATGAGAACAATGATAATTTTTGTAGGATTCAATTTACTGCTGAAGGGAGAAAAATGCATTTTACTATACCCAAATTAAAATTTCCATGGCTCTTGAATTTCAGTTAAAGTGTTAATTTATGCACAAAAGTTCATGGGTCATTAATCATACATTGCACTCATTATTTAATATAACCAAGCAAAACTTAAAGAATTCTGTAGCAAAATACAGTTTCAAAGTAAAATATATATGATTATAGATCATAGTAACTATAGTATGATCTATATTTTTATTTCAAACATGCAGCATTTTAAAAAGAATCCTAAGGAATTTATAAACATACATTAATGAAATTTCTTGTATCATACACTACATTTTAATATATTTATTTTTCCTGTACTATTTAGAAAGAATGTAATAATAATAAATCTTTATTGATTAGCCCTTGGGCCATATCAAAGTGCAAAGTTCCAGCAACAAATTATTACTAAAGTTTGATAAAAGCAATTTAAAATGAAAGAATGTAGAAAAGAATGTAGAAATAACTTTCTATTTATCATAGATTTACCTTCCGAGGACCAGTACTTTTCAGCTCCATGACATTTATCGTAAAATTAATTCTCTTTCCATTCTGGTCAAACTTTATATTTCCAGTTAAGCCTTCCACCTGAACCTATATGAAGTAAAAAAATGGAAAGCATACTAAAGGACAACAAATAAACATATGAAATTTATTTATTTATTTATTTACTGTGCTCATAGACAAAGAATAGTTATTTTATGTATTGCTAAGAAGTTCTCCCAGAAATAATAGATATAATAATCCAAGGTTTTCATATGCAAAATGAAGTGCAATTGAAGACTTCCCCAGATAATTGAAAATATCTACATTAGTTCTAGAAAGGCTACCTGTTTCAATGCCCTTTCTATTTCTACACCATGAGACCAAGGCACTGCCGGGTTTGCAAGACAATCACCAGCATTTCCTCTTCTGGAAATTTCAATCCGTTGTTTACGCAGGTTACGGAATGCTTCAGTCATTACTTTAACAGCATCGTAAGTAAGAGCTGATGTGTACTGAAAAGAAGCAAATGTATTTGAAATATATTTAGTGAAACTGAATCAATGGTATTTGTTTATTAAGTAAATAAAGAAAAATAAATAAATATACTGTAGGTTAAGGAATGCTGATTTGTAATGCTAATTTGTAATGCAAAAAAATAATTAAAATAATATCAGCATCTCTTGGTTGCATTTTTTCCACAATACAATCTAACTTATTTGCATATAAGAATGAGTTGCATTAAAGTGTCTGCATGGCTTCCAACAGCTTCCATTTAAAATACGCTCTCACTACATAGAATATTAATGTTGAGATGTTCAACATACTTTTATATAATCCACCTGACAAAAATTTAAAAAATAAAAATTTCTTTTGAAAAGACAGTTGTCTGTGTAGGAGAAGCTAAACTCTGCTTAAAATAAAGTGTTATATTTTTGATTGAAATAGACTTTCTACAACTGTTTGTATGGTATAACAGAGACCTGGTTTAATTATTTAACATCTTTTCACAAAAATAATACATTTATTGAATAAATCCCTTAAATTAAAGCTTACTGTAATATAATTATTCATTTGAAATTTAATCATGTTTTAGTCAAAGAATAAAGAATCCACATATGTAATACCACATGAAAAAGATTGATATTATTTTTTATTTCTTGGAATATATGTCAAAAATATTATAAGAATCCTTGTATCATCGAAGTCAAGTAATCAGGATATATGAAACTGTGTCTACTTAAAATGACAAAACAGTTGCAATTTCTCTGAAAAACAATTGCAATGAGTGAATAGTCAAATCAATTGCTCCTCAGGGTGAACCTTTAAACAGATGTCTCTCCATGTAATAAAACTGTAAAAAAAATGAACAATTCAAAGCAATCTCGATACAGTAGTTATCGTATCAGCCTTATTTATTTTACTGTAGAAAAATGGGCTTCTGTTTTTATCAAAAGAAATGTGTTGGTTCTTGCATTCATTTAAAGTTTCTTTCTTTCTTTCTTTCTTTCTTTCTTTTTCTTCTTCTTCATCATCATATCATCAAAAACCTTTTCTTTACTTGCACAGTTCAGTTCATCCAGTCTCCACTCTCTTTATATACAAAGACAATAGTAGTTTTTTTTTCTTATCCGAGTCCATCTCAAACTCTCCTATTTCCAGATACAATCCTCAGCACCTCCATTTAGGATTGGGAAATATTTTATATCTTGGAAAGTTGCTGCCAGGCAAGGGGATCAATCTGAGGGTTTCCATTTTCTGTACTACTAACAATGATCTGATTTCTAAATTGTTGTTTAGAAATATCTGCAAAAATCTAGGTATCTCAAAAAAGCAGCAGTTATATACCACTGGAAATATGAATACCGCTCTAAATTATAGAAAGTTAAAAGCTAACAGCAGGATTGCATTATTGCTCTAAAGCAGACTTGTCCAACCTGTGACCCGGGGGACAAATGCAACTCTGGACAACTAATAATATAGCCCCGCAAGATTAAAGTTTGTTATTTATATATATTAACTACATTTTATATATATTTATATGCATTGGACAACCATGCTCTAGACCTAAAACTCAAATGTGGATGCAATGATACATTATGGAATATGAGGTAATGGCAATAGTATCAAGATTTATCTCACATAATACATTTCATTTAATATGAAAACCCAGCACAAAATAGTCATAGAATTTAGGAGAAACGAGTACAAATCCAGTTTGGCATTTTAATAAACTTTCAGTTTCAGTGTAGAGTCTCATGATCTTTTTGGCTAATATGCCTTGATCTAAGTATTTGGTATTCTGAGCTTTTGGCAGCCTCTCTGGCTGGCAACCTCAGAGATAAAAGAGATCTATTCTGTGGAGCACTTCCTGGCAACTGTGCCTGTAGAAGTGAAAGCTTCTGTGAACTGCTAAGTAGTGCTCTACAGTTCATTACTTAAAATTTGAGAATACTATTCACAAGCAGAAAGTTCTGGGTTCTATTATGAAGAAGATACAAAACGTTCTGTCTACAAAGATGAAGAGTTGTTGCCATGATATGCAATTAGGCCTATTAGGAGAAGATGGGGTCAACCTATCCTCCAAACACCTGAATGCAGGACAAGAAACAATGGATGGAAACTAATCAAGGAGAAAACCAACTTATAATTAAGGAGAAATTTCTTGACAGTTGTAACAATAAATCTGTCCTGTCCTGCTCACACAGGCACACATCACATGGGTTTAAAATCTTTATTGAGGTTTTGCCAGCCCTGAATATTATTTCCCAGGATTCACCCCATGCAGGAACCAGCCCAAAACCCAATTAATCCAAGTCCAGTTCAGAAACACATAGCAATTCTATAAAGTCACCTATCAGATTTGAAGTTAAAAGATAAGTCCATGGTCTGAACACAAAGCACCAAAATCCAAGTCCAAAGTTCAAGAAGCAAAGTCCAGATCCAGTAGCAGAGTCAAGGTTTCAATATATGGCAAGAATCAGATGACCCGGCAAGAACCATGATGGCTGAGGAAGTGCACGGCAAGAAACAGCTGAGTTGTCTCCAGCATCACTTTGCTCAATTTGTTGAGCTAAAGAGCTGCTAACCAGTGCAACTCATTAGGAGAGGCAAGACTGCTTCCTCACAAGTAGTCTTGCTGATCTCTGTTGAACTTTCATCCTCTCAGCCCTGCATGCCCTGGGATCCAGTGGAGGAGGCAATTTCTCCTCATCACTGACTTCTCTGCTTTCTGCTTTTGGGTGGTCTTCAGAGCCTCTTGGCTGCAGCTGTTTCATGCCTTCTTTTGTTAGCCAGCCCGGTTGCTCCTCCAGCCCTTCTGATGTTCCTGATTTTGCCTCCTCCTCTTGCCCATCCCCTCTATGTTCAGAGCCCCCCATGTTTTCCAAACATGCCTCCATGGCACCCTTCAAAGTTGCTGAATCCGGCTCTTCTTCATTGTCTGGGCTGACTCCTGGGCCATCCATTACATAATCAGCAGAACAACTTACTTCCAAAAAATGTGGGTGCTCCAACACTGAAGGTTTTTTAGAAGAGATTACACAATCATTTGTCTAAAATGGTACAGGATTTCCAACTTCAGCAGGATGTTGGACTAAAAGATCTCCAAGGTCCATTCCAACTCTGTTATTCTGTTAACTATACTACCTACACCAGGGGTGCCAAACTCAATTTCATTGAGGGCTGCATCAGCATTGTGGTTGCCCTCAGGGGGCCAGGTGGGTGTGATTAGGGTGGGTGCGGCCTGGGTGGGCGTGAATGGAATGGGTGTGGCCTACTGGGTGGGTGTAGCCAGCTCTACATCGTTCGCGTCAAGAGTGCCTGTGGGGGCCTGGACAGGAGTGGGATAGATCTGAGGGTCTCTGGCAGAAGGGGATGGGATCAGGGCAAGTGCCAAGGCATGGTCCACTGGAGGAGCCTCACTGTTCCACTCAGGCCATGCGGGGGGGGGGCTTATGGAGCTAAGACTGAATGTGTTTTAGCATAGATGGCCACCACAAAATTGTACATTGGTTCCCTGCTGGCCTGGGCCAGGGCCAAGGCAGAGGGGGCCATTTCCTCACTGTTTCCAGGATGGCTTCGTGGGCCACATGAAACCACTTTGCAGGCCACATCCGGCCCCTGGGCCTTGTGTTTGACATGTCTGACCTACACCATTAGCTATTTTGTAGATTATCTATGAATTCTATGGAATATGCAATAATTTCTATAATATGAGCTGAGTGATTATCAGTTCTTCTTTACTGTTATTATTAAGTGCTGATATTTTATGAACATTGTTATTAGCCTGAAGCTCATCAACACTAAATCTTGTTTTTCCACTAAAATAAAATGGCCATTACCCATCCCACTCAAAAATACCAGTTACATAAGTCTTGAAGGAGTGGGGACAAGTACTTCAGTGAAAAATATGCTGCAAAGGCTGGTTCCCAATGACTTTTCCAATGAATCAAATACCCAAGCTATTTTTTACATCAAAAATGCAGAATACACTCAAACGACTCTTCACTATCCAATAAGATAACAAAAATTCCATTGGTATGTGGGAATGACTTTGGGATACATGGGAAGAGACGCAACCAAAGGAACACTCAAATAAAAGGCAACTTAGCCCACAACAGGAATGTGGGAAGGACAGGAGGCTCAAAAAAGACCCTCCTTAGTTTCTTGGCCTGTCAAGGAGATGAAGGAAGATACATTCAGACTTGCAAGATTATGTTAATGTAACTTTACCATAATGTAGATTTATCTATCTATCTATCTATCTATCTATCTATCTATCTATCTATCTATCTATCTATCTATCTATCTATCTATCTCTATTGTGTATGCTACCCCTCCCACCAAATGTGACTCTAGGTGACTTACAGACCTTCAATTAAAGTGCACCTATAAAACATTAAAATAATAAAGATCTTAAATTTAAAAATCCAATTTAAATAAAACTACCTTGAAATAAAGTAAGATAGAGAGGGAGGGAGTAAAGTGTGCATAGGGAGGAGGTGGGGTATTATTTACGCTATTAGCCACCTCCAAAGTACCAGGCCCATATTGGGGCTCCAGGCTAATAGACACAGTCATTCTTCAAAGCCTTTTGGAAGGCCAAAAGGGTCGGTGTGGATCTCACATCAGGGGACACGATGTTCCCAAGGGAGGAGTCATAGCAAGAAAGACTCTTCTTCTGGACCTGCCAGATGAAATTTCTTAGCTGACGGGCTCCACAGCATGCCCTTTCATCATCACCATCAGGGTGAGCTGATTTCTCAGATAGCCTGGATCCATACCAAGAAGGAATTTAAAGATGATAATCAACACCTTGAGTTGGACCCGGAAGCAAACTGACAGCTAGTGCAGCTCATGGAACAGCAGTGTAACAGAGGTCGCCCTAGGAGCTCCAAGAACTGCCCATGAAGCTGCATTCTGCACAAGCTGAAGCTTCCACTTACTCTTCAAGGATAGCTCCATGTAGAACATTTTGCAGTAGTCCAAATAGTTCAAGCAAGAGATGACCAGGGCTTCAGTGACTGAGTGAAGGGATTCCTAATCCAGGAAAGGGCACAACTGACACACAATACAAAGTTTTTGCAAAGGCTTTTCTAGCCACAACTGCCACCTTCTGTCAAGCAGGAATCACAAGTCCAAGAGAATCTCCAGACTGGCCCTGGGTCTATCTGGGGTAGTGCAATCTCATCCAGAAGTAAAGATATTAAAGAAGTCCTAGAGCCAGAAGCTCCATGCACCCAACGTCACTGATCTTACTAGGATTCAGCCAAAGTCTCTTGTCTCCCACAGCCTCCAGGCACACAAAGGACAGTGAATTAGTTCATCTGCTGTGATTCCTGCATGGCCTACCTCACAAGGTGACATAAAGCCAACATGCGGATGGAGCAAGGCAAGACTTTGAAAACAACTGAGAAAAGTGTAAAACTGGTCAATGTTTAGTTTTGAGCTGCAAATTAACTATTATTAGACTAACATGGGTCACCATATGAAATGGTCCAATAAATTTGAGATCTGTTTCCTTACATAGTCACAGAGAGGAGGAATAGTAGGTAGAAATCAGATGTAATTTCCAACAGTGATGCAAGGTCTTCCTAGACATGGAAGGTAGCAGATAAATAGTAGGAGGCTGGAGCCCAATCTAAATGGTCCCGAAGAAGTTATTGGCTTACCTGAAGCTCCTATAGGTATCAGGATATTTGTTGGATTTAGAGGACCAAGAAATCCTAAGAAAAAATTATAATCACTTTGTGAGAGAAGAGTTGTATATTTGATTGGAATTCTGCCATGTATATCTGGAAATGAAGTAGGGCTCCAGCACCAAACTGCTACCATTACTACTGCTATTGTGGTACAATTTTAGTTAAATGTTCTGAAGCAAGAATACAAAGACACTTTTTCTGCTTTTATAGAATAGGAGAAGAAAATCAGCTGTCAAACTCCCTGGCTGAAAATTGTCAGAAACTACCCAGGCACTCAGCACAGCAATATAGGAATCTTTATTGTATACCATAGTTAAGTCACTTAAAGCAGTCAATTGCCTTCTGTCAATATAAAGATGGATACTTGAGACGAAGACCATTCTTTTTTTTACCCACTGAAAATTAAATCTGATATTTTCCCCACTATTCTTATTAATGGACACTTTGTCTTGCAATTTTCAGGTATGATGCCAATTAGTTGTTGAATAATTAGCACTTCTGCTTTGATAAATTCTAGTTTCTAATATAATTGCCCCCAAATGCAATACATAACAGAGTTATGGAATGTACATTCAAAGCTTTAAGGTGATTTTCTTGCAAGAAGGAATGTACATAACTGAAGCATATAAAGAGAGGAGTCTTGGCCACTAGCTTTATGAGATGGAAATTTGGATTCAGAAATACCTTCAAATTGTATATTACCTATTTCTGGAGAATGCAATCCATTCAGAATAGGGAATCTATAATGTCTCTGGAATTAGAACTATTCACAGTGAATATCTCTTACTATCACCCCCATCTTATCTGGATTCATTTTCAATATATCATGCTGTATTCAAACCATTCAGAAAGCCAAATCATAGATTTGTATGCCATCAGAATACTGAAATATAAATTTGAGAATGTTTTTGCTTGCAGATGATTTTGTATTGCTGGATAAGAATACAAACAATTTGCAGTGAATGTTAGATGACATGATGCAATGAGGGGTATGGATCTAAAGATTTTTTTAAAAAACAAAAGTAATTATGAAAAGATAATGGTATGAATGATTGCAAGCTATATATATAAATGGTGGAAATTAAATGAAATTTTTTATACTCTGGAAAATATTTAGTAAAGATCAGAAAATTGATGGATAAATTTTAAATCATGAAAATTCTGATAGAAATATAATATTCAGTATGCTATCTATTCTAAAGAATAAATATTTGTCAAAAGAAGCAAGAAGGTTGGACATCAGATTGTATTTCTGCTACTTTTCAGTATAGAATTGAGAGTTGGATACATTAGAAGAAACAAAAATAAATCGAGTATGGTAGGAAAAGGTTGCTGAAAAACTGTGTTAAAACCATGATTTAAGGTAACAAAATAAATGAATATTATATAAACATAGATTCAGTATAAAAGTGAACAACTATTGGAAAAGAAACATTTTCAATTGGTTTCTTATAAAAGAAGGAATGAGGACCGACTCATAAAATAAATAATTGAAAGTATAAGCCGTTCAGAGTCACATACAATTGGAATAGCATATAGGCCTCAGTAAATAAATGAATAAATATTGAGAAAGTTGTAATTATATGGAATTGAAGAGATCCCCACATAGAGAAAAATGAAGTTCAAAGAACAAAAGGCAATCTTTTTTTTTTTTGGCTGTTCTTTTTTTTTATTATTATAAAAATTCTTTTATTAAAACAATCAACATTGAGCATAAAAACCTATTATGCAGCAATCATCATGACACCTGGTATACAATACTAAGTATTAGTCTTTGAAAACGTCTGCGTTAGTAAGCCTTTTTCCCCCACTCCTCGCGTCTAGCCTCAACTATACTCCTGTTACATTTTATTTTGATTGGTGTTTCCCCTATCTGTTTCAATATTAATGTGATCAACATTAAACATAAGATCCTACTGACTGGAAACAGTGGATAGACTATATCCAAGAGAGACACCAATCAAACAGAATGCAGCTGGCGTTCAGCTAAGGATCGATGGGAGGAGGGATGAAGGGCTAACAAATCAAATGTTTACAAAAACTAACACCCAACGTTGAATGTATATGTTCTATAACTAATGCCTCTTAACATAACCTTAGGACTAAGGTTGTTTGCTTTAATATTGTTAAAGTAGACTGAATCTCTACCTCAGGATATGAAACTTTTACCTCAGGATCTCGGGTTGGGGACCATAAAAGATTGCACTAGTAATGGGATGAAGTCAACTCAGAAGCGCAAACGCACAATATGCGATAGACTAGATACAGTAGATAGACCATATATAAGAGAAACACCAATCAAACAAAACAAAAGGCAATCTTGATGGCGGCAACTGTAAGGGTAGTTTTGCAAGTAGAGAAAGATAACAGCATGGTTCTGCAACAAAGTATTTACATTTTATTTTCTTTTGTTTTATCTTTCTTTTTAACTGCTTTTGTTTATTGTTTATTATTTTTCCATTGCCCTTATATTTTTTAGAACAAATGTTTCTTTTGCTAATAATTCTTGAACAGCAGTCACAAGTTCAATTTCCTTCAGGTGCATCCTATAATCTCACTTGGATCTATCGTATTTATTTTAGAAATGTTCTCATAAACATGAACTTGAGTTCCATTTCTTTCCAGAAAAGCTATCAAAACTGCAATTATTATGGAATAGGATGGATATGTTTAGAAACATTTCTCCCCATCTGTTTTCTTCTCTTGATAATATATTCATTGATCATATAGGGAATATAAGTCAGAATTCTCCAAATTTAATCGTTTGTTGAAATGATTTAGCAGTGCCCATTCAGAGCTAGTCAGTAACTAAATTGTGTCAGAACACACCACTGAGAGAGACCATTTCTCCTGCTGTTACTTTGATCATTTATGCATGTACTGAATAATGGCAGACTTGAGGCAAATATAAAATAATTTATGAGGTACATATCATGTAATACTAATTAGAAATTAGTAGGATTTTTCTACCTTTAGACAAAGTTAAGCATTAAGATAATATTTTTATCCTTATATAATAAGGACCAAAAAGAAAGTAGACAGGGCCATACGTCTCCCTCTCTCTCTCTCTCTCTCTCTCTCTCTCTCTCTCTCTCTCTCTCTCTCTCTCTCTCTCTCTCTCTCTCTTTCTCACGCACACATGCACACGCACATGCACATGCACACGCACACACACACACACACACAGAGAGAGAGAGAGAGAGAGAGACATATTGCTTTTGAAATCTGTCTAAAGCCCACATAAATAAGGTTCAAAGAAATCTCTGAAGACCATTTATTTTTCTTTCTATAGCCATGAATTTGATGGATCTTTAGCTCAGTGACCTTTACTGTTATTGTGATATATAGTTGTGACAGAAATGAGCACATCTAGAGAAGCCGTCCCAAAACTGGAGTCATCAGGCTATGTTGGGACTACATGTTCCACTCAAAAAAGACCAATGATTGAAGAAAGCAGTTCTTGACTTTTATAAGATACATAACAACCTCAGACTTCTGAAGCCTTAATATTAAAAAAAAAAAGCCGCTGAAGATATTACCTATTGTGGTAACGAAACATTCGGAAACCAACTCACAATCTCAGAGAACGAAACTTCACCCTTATCCTTAGTATTATATTATATCTGTCTGTTTAATAAGATTTGTACAATAACTTCTGTAAGTAAGGGAGTCTCTCATTGATGCCAAAATAAAAATTAAGAGAACTATATTTAGGCTGTAGTTTAATAATTTCTTGCAGCCATATGCATTTATTTTTAAAAAGTGCATATGGTAAAGTACCACCACCTGTTTTTAAACTACTAACAAAGTGACATAGCAGATTGCCAGTGGTATGAAATATACTGGTACTATCATGAAAATATACAGATTTACACAGTTCAAAACAACATCTAGGTAAAACTGACTATCCATTTTATTATTATGACACCACAAATTGACATTTTTTGTTTTGATTTCTATTCATTCATGCTTTGTATCATATTTTGTGATCCTTTAATTTAATTATATATATGGCATTCTATGGCCTAGTTTTCCTAATTTTAGAAACCTGTAAATTGCTCTTAGAATCATTCTTTCATTCCCAGCTTTCTAGAGCTAAGCATGAATTAGCAAATTTAGAATCAATCACCTGTTTGGGAAGAAATACATTTCTTATTTCAGAAACTAATGAATCTGTATACTACTATTAGCAGGAAAGGTAATTTAGCTGTGATTATTGTTGTGTATGTTATTGCTTTTATTTTATTGCAGAACTTTATTTTCTGCAGCAAAAAGTTACTAAACTATTTTTATCTTTCAAATATGCCAATTGACTATTACACACATCCAGAGATTATTTAGGACAATGTAAAGTAATATTATTTGGTTTTCTAAGCGAAGAGTCCCCAACCCCCAGGCCGCAGCCCACTACTGAGCCATGGCCTCTTAGAAACCTGGCTGTGGGGGGGGGCGAGCAAGTGTGAATGAAGCTCCCCTCTCACAAGTGGAGAGTTAGTGACCTTTGTGTGAGAGTGCAAGCGCTTCTGCTCACACAAATGAAGCTGTGCATGCGCATGTGTGCCTGCCACTTACATGCCCCCCCGCACCAGGCTGGATTGCCAATCTAAAAAGGTTGGGGACCAATGTTCTAAGCCAGGGGTCCCCAACCTGTGGGCCACGGCCCACTACTGGGCTGTAGCCTACTGGCCACCAGCCCATGGAACAGACTGGCCAATGGGCTCATGTGTGTGTACGCATTTAACCTCACTCATGCTAGCACCGTGAAAACAGGGTGCCACGCTGCAAAAACAGGGCATCGTGCGGAAAAAATGGGGCACCACGTGGCAAAAATGGGGCAGTGCTAGCATCGCGCGTGCTTGCGGCCCCCGTTTGTGTGTGTGCACATGTGCGTAAAAAGCTTCCCCCTCCCTTTCCTTCCAGTCCACCAACTGAGAATGGTTGAAGATCTCTGTTCTAAGCAATATGGTTTTGTTTAACAGTTCTTTAGAATTCATTTCTATGTAAACCATCAGTGTTCCAGATATAAAAGGAAAATCATCTACCTTAATTGTGCTAGTGTGAGCACCAGGATATTCTTTTTCTTCCAGGGTTGACCAGCGCTGTATAAATTTTGACACCAAAGGATCATCATAGTCCACTATTTGAAATCCTGACACATTAGCTCCTCCAAACTGTATTTTTGATAAATCTCCATCAGTAAATCCCTGGACATGGAAAATATAAATTTCAGTTGTACAGTAGTTCAACATTTTATCTGTTTTTATGGATATTTTGCATTTGTACGCAGCCTAGAATCCATAGGACTTGGATATTTAAACTGAATAAAAAGAGAATACAAAATATAAACTTCGGTCATGCACTTTCACCAGAGCTCCTACAATCTATCAGCTAGAAAGATTTTTAGGCCCTGTATTTTGTTGTACAACTTCCAAGTGATATAGATCAAATATAGGGAATTCTCATCTTATGATCATAATTGGGACTGTAAATTCCATTGTTAAGCAATGTTGTCATTAAATGAGTCACACCAGATTTTTGTGACCTTTTTTGCTGTGGTCATTAAGAAAATCCAGCTTTCCCCATTGACTTTGCTTGTCAGAAGCTTGATAGAAGGTCACAAATGGAGATTATGTAACTGGTTGCCAAGCATTCAAACTTTAATCATGTGAATCTGGGGATACTCCGACAGGCATAAGTCACCATTGTAATTTTGAACAATCATAAAAGAAATGGTCATAAATTGACAACCACCTGTACTCCAAAATTTCAAATCCTGGAATTTAAACTCCACTTTTCCATAGGCTTTGTTATAAATACAAACACACATACATGGGCACACACAGACACACAGACAGACAGACACACACACACACACACATTTGCATATTGGTGTATTGTATATGAATTGATTTTACTTCTTCCTTGTAGATGAGAGTACTTTCATATTTTAAAAAACTTTTTTCAGATAAGCAGCCTTATATACTTTACAATGTTGTTATATTTTGTGTATTAGTTTGGACAGCCTCAAAGGTACGTTTTTACAGGAGGAAGGCAAAGGGAGGACAAATGACAGAGCACTGCAATATTGTAATGCAAATTCATGTAAGTGTGATGTCACGATGCGGGCATGAAAGGACAGAATTTGCATTGTGACATCTTGATGCTACATAGAATCTTTAACACAGCATGGACACAATTAACTGCACCTCCTGATAGGTAACAAGTAAAGAAAGGGAGGAAATGAAAATACATACAGTATCAAGGCATCTCACTCTTGAGACAGGTAGAGAAAAAGTACACCAAAATAATAGAAATGAGATTAGACCAGTTATAGAACCACAACTAGCAGAAGAGCAGATGGGTTTTAGAAAAAATAGAAATTGCACAGATGCACTTTTTGTGCTTAAAGAACTAATAGAAAAGAATATGGAATACAGTAAGAATCTCTTTGTCACATTTATAGATTGAGAGAAAGCATTTTATAGAGTTGATAAGAAATTATTATAGCAAACATTGATCCCATACAGAGTATGTGAACATCTTATTAGGGTATGAAAAACTTATAGATTGATTGCAGAGGTGTAGTCAAAAGAAACCAAGGAACTTCGAAACCCTTCACAGTAACATACAGAATAAAACAGGGATGTGTACTACAGTATCATCACTATTATTTATCACCTACATTGACAGCATAAGTGAAGAAGCCAAACCCAAGAATGGAAATAATATCAACTACTCTTTGCAGATAATCAGGCAAGTACAGCTAAGAAGCTGCAATATATTATGGCCATGAACCAAGAATGCAAGAAAAATAACATGAGAATCAGAAAAGAGAAAACAGAAGTAATGGCAATTGGAAGGAAAAAAAGCATATCCTAAACATAGCAATAAAAGGAATAAGCATAAAACAAGTATCAAAGTTCAACAACGTTCACCAAAGATGGTAAAAGGGATAAAGATATTAACATATGATGCAGTAAGGCAAATCAAGTATTAGAACAGCATGCTCCACTCCTACAACATAAGGCAGTACGATCAGCACAAAGAAGCATCTCATACAAAGCATACTTATCCCCACCCTAAGTTACCAGTGCCAAACATGGACATTTACAATAAAACATAAACAAAAGTTAGTCATCATGGAAATGAGATGTTTGAGGAAAGCAGCTGGAGTGACCAGAAGAGATAAAATCAGAAATGAGACCATAAGAAAAAGAATTGGCATAGAACCAATATTAAATTACATACAGAAATAGAAAATAAAGTGGTTTGCTCATCTGGAGAGAATGTTGTGGAATTTCATACCATACAAGCACATACAAAAGAGTAGAAGGTCAAAGAGCACAAGCTAAACCCAGAAGATGGAGAGACAACATCAAAGATATACTACAACAACATCAATTAACAAAGCTCAAGAAATAGAAAGAAAACTGAATTATATGAAGCAAAGAGATTCTATGTTTGCAAATAAACCAGGAAGATGGTTGGCATATAAACTAAGAAAGGGAAAGGAAAAGAGAATGATTGAGAAAAATCTGTGAAGGTAACAATGTAATAACAGACAATGAGGTTATTAAAAAGTCTTTTCATTATTTCTATTTCAATTTGTATAAAAAGCAGGAGTTCGATATGTCTAAAATAGATGAATATTTGTTAAGACAATAGTTGCCTAAACTTTCACAAAGTCAGAGACAACTTATGAATGACCCAGTAACTGTCTTTGAAATATCAGAAGCTATTAAAAAAACAAAATCAGGTAAAGCTACAGATCCAAATGGCCTTACAAGCAAATATTATAGATGCTTCAAAGAGGGACTTCTTCAGCCACTAGAGGATATAATGAACGATATATTATGAGGGGAAAGATACTTCAAACATGGAAAGAAGCTAATATTGACCTTGATCTTCCAAAGAAAGGTCAAGATGCTACAAAGGTAAAGAATTACAGACCAATTTCATTATTAAATAAGGACTATAAACTCTTTGCCGCAGTTTTGGCAGAAAGATTAAACAAGATTTTACAGGTATATATCCATGAAGACCAACCTGGCTTTCTGCCAAAAAGACAGTTAAGGGATAATGTGAGGACTGTTTTGAATATTATTGAATATTTACAATATCATAATGAGAAACAGGGTTTACCAGATTTGAAACTGTATTTTAATGCTTGCTGTTTGATCTGGCTAAAAGAGTGGGTGACCCTTCAGAATAAGAGGCTACTTGATTTAGAAGGTCATCAACTAAGATTTGGATGGCATGGTTATTTATGGTATGACAAGGGTAACGTAAATGTTGATTTTAAAAATCACTTTGTTAGACGTATAGATGGAATAAATATAAAACAAGGTTTTCTACAAGGATGCCCCTTTGGGTGTGCCCCCAGGAAGTTTTTTTTAAGAAAAGAAATGGTGGTGAAATTGGACTGGTGGACTTATGATAAAATAATATCCTAGAATTAGAGCTAGAATTAGGACATATCTGCCATAGGTTTACATATTTACAACTGAAAGAAAGATTTAAATTAGACAAAAAGACCTATGGGTTTGATTCTGTTAAAAATGAATTGAAAATCCTACTGTGTAGTAGTGATGAACATATCATTGCTAAGGTCTATAAAATGTTATTGAATTTGAATTTGGAAAGTGAATATGTAAAGCCGTGGTGGCGAACCTATGGCACGCATGCCACAGGTGGCACGCAGAGCCCTCTCTGTGGGCACGCGCGCCGTCGCCCCAGTCCTAGGCCTTCAGCTGGGTTGTATAAAACCTTTTTGCCTCCGCCGCCATGTGCAAAAAAAAAGATTCAATCAATTTCAACTTCTCGTGGGAAAAAAAAAGATCTCGCAAAGTTGGAATTGATTGATTGAACTTTTTAGTCCCACCCAGTCTGCCGTTACCACCACAGCCACGCCCGCCCAGTGGGCCATGCCCACCCGGCACCTGACAATACATAAGTGGGTTCTGGGTTTCAGTTTGGGCATTCGGTCTCTAAAAGGTTTGCCATCACTGATGTAAAGCATTGTATGATTCAGTGGGCAAGGAATTTTGAATACAATGCAAAGCTTGAACAATGGGAGAATATGTGGATGAAAGGTTTAAAATTTACATTAAATTATAATTTAAGTGTAAATTTTTATAAGATGATGTATTTATCACTAGATAAGTTATCAAGAATGTATAAAAGTATTTCAAATGAATACTGGAAATGCAAATGTAAAGAATTGACTTTTTATCATTTATGATGGACATGTGATAAAGCAAAGAAATATTGGAGTAGGATTCATATTCTAAGACAGATAATTCTTAAAGTGAATATAAAGATAAAACCAGATGCTTTTCTTTTGGGTTTAATGGAAGATATGATGCCAAAGGTTCACTGGCTGAGAACCCAGTTTCCTTCTTTGGATATTGAAGTAGATGGTGGTGTAGGGCCAGATACTATACATAAATGTGCAGAGGCAGGTGCAAATATGATTGTGTCTGGGAGTGCTGTAATGAAGAGTGATGACCCTAAGAGCTGTGATTAACCTTCTGAGGAATGTCTGTTGTGAAGCTGCTCAAAAGCGTTCTCTTGATCGGTAAAATCTGGTGGCAGCCGAATGGTTGCATTTTATTGTTCTTGTGGGTGGGTTGGAATACCATTGTGAAATAAAACAGGACATCAACTTTGAAGTCTCATTTTATGACCAAAAAACTAAGCACAGTACATAGTAAGAGTGTCTTGTGATCTTGGAGAAAACGTTTCTTGTTTGCTCCTTTATTTCATGCAGCAGTTTGTCATGGAAAAGCTTTTAAAAAATTTTTAAAATACAAATGTGGTAATTCTTTAAAATAAAATGCTAGATAATAAGCCCTTGAACTGGAAAAGTTTGAAGGATGACTTGGCCTTGGCAAACAATTATAGCTCCAATCTACTTTAAGAATAAAAATGGGAGGATAAATACGAGAAATGGAAGAATGGAAATAATGGAGCAGGAAATCTGCTTCAATGTTCTGAATATGAAAATAACAGCAAAAGTTGCAAACTGTTAAAAAGATAAGATCATGGATATATAATCTGTAAAACTTTTAAAAATTATCATCAATTGTAACTTACAATGACAGAAGGAAAAACTATTAAATACTTGGAAAGTAAAAAAAAGACTTGGAAAAAAAATTGGAACTTGATGTTATATATGTTGATGGCAGCAATATTACTCTATGCACAGAAATGTAAAGATACTTCAGTCCCCACAATGGATGAATGACTGCAAAAGCTGATGGAGTTAGCAGAGATGGATAAATTGACTGCTTTGATAAAAGAAAAAAACACACATACTTTTGTTTCTACTAGGAAACCGCTCTGGACTTTATGCTTGAGGTGGAAAAAAAATGAAATTTTGATTTTGGGTTTTACTGATTAGATAGATCTGTTATTATAAAAATAGCTAGTTTATACTAATATGTAAAAGTAAAAAATTTAGGTCCGATGTTACTTCTTATTCTACTGCACCAAAGGGAGGTCGGAAGTCAATGCCTTTTCTTTCTTTTTCTCTTCTTCTCTACATTTTTTTCTTCCCTTTTCCCTCCTCTATTTTTCTTATTATTTGCTTTAGTATTTTTGTGTTTTATATTATAAACCAGGGGTGTCAAACTGCCGGCCCATGGGCCGGACGCGTCACATGGAAGCCGCACCCACTCCATTGCCAGCAATGGCAAAACTGGCCCGATACGTTGAGCAACGTCACGTGATGTCGCGAGTTTGACATGCCTGTTATAAACTAATAAAAAGAAAAAGAGAATGGTTGAGGCCACCAGAAAAACAACTTGTATCTCCCTCGACACTTGAAGCGGTAAAGGAGAAAGTAGAGAAGAAGACATTATAATGCACATGCCGTAATGTACATTCCTAACACACTGGTTAGGAATGGACTTCTTAATGTGTATTAAAAAAGATTTGGGTGCTTGGCAACCACTGTACATTTATGACAGTTACACTGTCCTGTGGGCACGTGATCACCATTTGTAACCTTCCCATCTGACTTCCAACAAGCAAAGTCAATGGGAGGGGAAAAGGAAGGTTGCACATTGGAGTCACTTGATGTTTCACTTAACCATGATGATTTACTTAACACGTGCATCAAAAATGGTAATAAAATAAGGTGCAGTCATGTGATCCCTCACTTAACAACCACACCACTTAATAATGAATTTTCCAGTTCTTAGTTTGTCATAAATGAACCTGTATCAATAATATGGAGCCATTTGTTGCCTTGGCTTATTAGCCACAATTTGAATTAATCATGATTTATATATAAAGCATGATTACTATTTAAATAAATGGTTTTGTTCTGTTGTTTATATCAGAAGAAAAAGGAAGATACTGTCTCTAAATACTGCACACTATGATCAAATTTCTGAAAACATTCCAATGCTTTTTTCTTTCAGGTACACCATAATTTAAATTTTACATAGAATTTTATTTAATTTGAAATAATGTTTTCTATTATTACTCAGAGAATATTCATATCATCAACATATTTTATCATACAGTTTGTAATATTAACAGCCAACTCATAGAACAGCTAAATACACATACACACACACACCCTTGCAGACAACACAATGTATACACATTGTGTCATATTTGAGGCCAACAAAAAATTGATTTATTCCCTATTTTCTCATATATGGTAATCATATGGAGGATAGTAACAATATAGGCCTACAGTGAATGGCAGCTAAGCATAGTTGTGTAATCAAAGGTAGGAGGATATAATCAGAACTAAAAAAGCTGATGATTTGATATGATAATGTAAGAACCAAGAATAAATACTTCCAATATTCTTTGAGTTTTTTTCAGAGAGCAACAGACCTTTCATTAAATACCGTATACAAAATCATGCATAAAATATACTTTAATCTTGGAAATATTACATGTTCAGGCAAGTATTAAACTAACTTACCAAATTTGCAATGATGTAGTGATATCCTTTTACATGTTTACCAATAGTAATAACCTAGAAGGGAATCAAATAACTGATTTGCTTGGGGAAAAGTTACAGAGACAATAAAACATATTTCACAAATTACAATAACAGAATGATTATATTGAAAAAATAAGTGGCAATATACCTTACTTTATGTTGATGAATTCATTGTAGGTTAAAATATGGATTTTATTTTTAATTGTCATGAAAATGATTTTCAGTCCAAAAGCTCTAAAATATTTCATTTTTATATCATTTTCATTCTTAAAGCTTGCCAACAGTAAACTAGCATGTTCCATTCTCCTCCCACTGAGCAAGAAGATAGCAATATTTTTACCAGCAACAGAATTTTAGACCCTATTGCCTGTACATGTGATGCCTTTAAGATTGTTTTAGTTGACGCTATCTATATGGTTTAATGTTTTGATTTTTTTTTACAGAGGGTATTTTTGTACACTGTCCACTAGAGTTGGACAGCTATAATAAATGTGAGTAAATAAAATAAAATAAAACTGCCTCATTCCCTATGTTGAATGGTGAGACAACCTTTAGATCCCATGACTAGCTGAGATTACTACATAGAACTATGGAGGATGGCACAGTTGTCTATTAGGTGACTATGTAACTCTGCAACTTCTGATTGCTGGCCTAGCATACATGGTGCTATTCAAATACAAGACATAGGACAGTCATTTCTATATTCTAAATATGTCTGAAAATATTTATTTAATGGACAACTAAAAACACAATGGAGCTAAAGCTGTTAAGTGTAGTTGGGAATCTATGGAACCTTGGCAATTCCCTTGGTATTGTCTATTGCTGCCCAGTGTCCATTAGAGTTGGGAAGTTAATAAATCTGAATAAATAAATGTGCACTTTGTGTACAAACAAAAATGCCATCCATTTTACTAGGCAGACTTCAGATCCAAGTTCATTAATGCAACATTTTCACTTGGTTTATCTGGAATTGTTTTAACAGTTACATTTCTATTTGATGGAACAGAAATAACCTATTGTCAGATAGCAAATACAAATAGTCCTTGTTGAGCAACTGCAATTAGTTCCAGTGAAATGATTGCTAAGTGTCCTGGTCACTAAGTAAATTGAGAGAGAAAGAGGGAGAGGGAGGGAGGAAGAGAGAGAAAGAGAGAGAGAGAGAGAGAGAGAGAGAGAGAGAGAGAGAGAGAGAGAGAGAGAGAGAGAGAGAGAGAGAGAGAGAGAGAGAGAGAGAGAGAGAGAGAGAGAGATATGCTGTAAAGACCATTGGTTACTGCTGCCTCATTCAGATAAAATTATCTCATGCAGCAACACCAGTATTACTCTCACTCCAGCATGCATTGTTCTCAGCTGCAGAAATATGGATATAAATGTGCACATTGATTGCTAAACAAGGACTGTAATGTTTAGCAACTACCTGTAATGTTGACATTTCAAATAATAGTTTACCAATCAAGGTACATGAATACCGCATGCCAGACAAATTAATTTCTCTCTTCAAAGTACTAATTGAACTGTAATAACTTATATAACAGTTTGCTGCCCATTTATTTGTCTAATATTACATTGACACTCTAGTAGTAGGACTGGTATTGTAATGCAACAGCACAGTTAATATATACTGGTTAACACATAAATAGAGAAATTGTAATAAATATAATAATAATTTGTTTATCAATGCTACTAAATAAGCACATAATGTTGATCACCGACAATAATTTCAGTTACTTTCAAATATATTGAAAAAGAAAGAGTAGCAAACCTGATCTACAATGTCATTGACTTTATCCCGTTCACAGTCAAGAATTACTCGTCTTTCCTTTTTTATCTCCAAATCTTGAAACAATGAACGATACGTTTCATCTTTTCTGTCATTGTTAATATTCCCCACATTTATAGCAGTCACTTGCCATTTCTTTTCAGCTGCAGTGTCTAGTACAGCTTGTAATGTTGACAGTCCTGATGATATAGAAAAATTCAATATTGACTTAAACTTACATAATCTGAAATGTGTATATATATATTACAATAATCCTTCAACCTAAGCAAATTAGCTTCACCACCATTTCTTTTCTTTAAAAAAAGATGAAGTCATGACCATTAATTATTTGGACCTCTAATGATTTCTGTGCAAGGATGTAACAACTCCTTAACTACATCCATTTGTTTTCATTATAGGGTCCTTTTGGAATAGATATTACTATTTTGGGAAATAATATTTTTTTGCAATTGGAAAGAGGAAATAATATGATAAATCAATAACTAAATGCCTTTGAATTGTTTGTTTTTCCTGTGTGCTGGTAATGCACGAAATAAAGCTCTTTTCTAATGGAGGCCAATACTGCATGTACACCTGTTATTTATCAGATTTGTATACAGCAAAATTCAGAATAGATTCACATGGGACACTTCAAAAATACAAGAAAAACAATACAAATTAAAATGCTGATAGTAAAGATCAATATAAAATTAAATAGAATAAAATAATACAAGCAAACAAAACAATAGATGACATTAATCAGTTGATTCCAAATATCTTCTGAAAAAACTTTGTCTTCGCTTGTTTCCGGAAAGTAACAAATGTGTTGGTCTAATCCAGGGGTTCCCAACCGGGGGTGCAAGAAGATATTCCAGGGGGTGCAAAAACTTCGGTTTTCAAAGTTATAGTGTATGTGCATAATTTGTTGTCATTATTTTGAACTTTTGTAAGGGATGCAAGAATATATCAGAAGCATTCTAGGGGTGCAGGATATAGAAAAGGTTGGGAGCTGCTGGTCTAACCAATCCTTGAGTGGAAGATTGTTTGACAAAATAGGCAACAGAATTAAGAAGCAGCACCTCTGTGTCTTCTGCCCCCTTCATCTCACAAAACTGGGGATCCAAAAAGAGATCCACCTAGGATTCTTTTATTGGAGAGGTGAGATTTCTGTTGGAGAAGGTGGCCATCTAAGCATCAAGTCCTAAAGGGATTTTGGTGATCAGTGCAAGGCTTAGAACACAGGTTTAATGTACTCATATGATGAATGCCCCCCCAAAACATGTTGCATTCTGCTTCCAGGTAGTTTTCAAGAGAAATCCCTTGTCATATACTAATTGCAATATAGTGATAAAGGTGTGTCTTACTACTATGAAGTACTACCGCTCCATGTACAGTTGTGCAACAAATGCACAAATGAAATCCCTCCTGACCATAGCTTCCATTGGCCCATCCATCAGTAGCCATGAGTTCAAGATAACTCCCAAATGTTCTGGACCTTTAAAGGTAATGCCTTCCTTTTGAGAGATTTATTTGGTACTGATAGAGAAATGCTAGAAACAAACAAAAAGCCCAACTTGCTTAGCTTCAACTTCAGTTTCTTTCATCCCATATAGATCCCAACATATTCAGACAATGGAACGTGACTTCAACATTCCCAGTTGGACTAGAATGGCATTATAGCTAGTCTTCGACTTAGGACCACAATCGAGCCCAAGATTTCTGTTGCTCAGTGAGACATTTGTTAAGTGATTTTTGCCCCATTTTATGACCTTTCTTGCCACAGTTGTTAAGTGAAACACTGCAGTTGTTAATTCAATAACATGGTTGTTAACTCTAATCTGGCTTCCCTGTTGACATTGTCAGAAAAGGGATCACATGACCCCAGGGCACTGCAACTGTCATAAATATGAGCCGGTTGCCAAGTGGCCACATTTCGATCACATTACCATGGCGATGCTGCAATGGTTGTAAGTGTGAAAAACAGTCATTAGTCTCTTTTTTTAGTGTCTTTGTAATTTTGAATGGTCATTAAATAATAGTTGTAAGTCAAGGACTACCTGTATTTAGCTGTGTATTATCTAAATACTAATGATGTATAATAAATAAATGACCTAGAAACTTCATATAAATGTTAACAAACAGGGTGGAGAGGACTGAACTCTATACACATGGCCACTGAGTAGACTTTTTCTCCTTCATTTCTACCAGCTGCAATGGATACTGAGACAAGAACAGAACCACTGAAGAACAATGTCTCCAATTTCCAACTCTCAAGTCCAAAATGCTAATACTCTCAAAAGCCACCAAAAAATCTTACTCCAATCCAGGCCACAACAAAAAAAGTCAGTTGTTATCTGACAAAGTAGTTTGTATTATTATAATGCTCAGGATTAAATACTGACCAAAAGAGTCCGGATAATCCAATTCCTCTAATCATGGTTCCCCAACCCCCGGTCTGTGGACCAGTACTGAGCCGCGGCATGCCAGCAAGCGGTCCGCACAAACAAGCAAAGCCCCATCCGCAAGATGCAGGAGCACACAAAACCACGCACACTCTGGTCCATGGAAAAACCTTTCTCCACAGAATTATCTGGGCCCTCAACAGTCAGGATTCAGGCTCGGCTACTCCACGGAAACTGCTTTGGTCGCGCTGACGGATGATCTCTGGCGGGCCCGGGATAGGGGATTTTCCACTATCCTGGTGCTACTTGACCTCTCAGCGGCTTTCGATACCATTGACCATGGTATCCTTCTGCACCGACTGGGGGGGTTGGGGGTTGGGGGCACTGTTTTGCAGTGGTTCACCTCCTACCTCACTGGTCGGTCACAGTCGGTGTTGGCGGGGGGTCAGAGGTCGACCCCTAGGTTCCTCCCTTGTGGGGTCCCTCAGGGATCGGTCCTCTCCCCTCTGCTGTTTAATATCTACATGAAACCACTGGGTGAGATCATCCGACAACACGGGGTGAGATATCATCAGTATGCTGATGATACCCAGCTTTACATCTCCACCCCGTGTCATTTCAGTGAAGCAGCGGAAGTGATGTGCCGATGTCTGGAGGCTGTTAGGGTTTGGATGGGTGCCAACAGGCTCAAACTCAACCCCGACAAGACGGAGTGGCTATGGGTTCTGCCTCCCAAAGATAATTCAATCTATCCGTCCATCAGCCTGGGGGGGGAGCTTTTGACCCCCTCGGAGAAGGTCCGCAACTTGGGCGTCCTCCTCGATCCACAGCTAAACTTGGAACATCATTTTTCGGCTGTGGCGAGGAGGACATTTGCCCAGGTTCGCCTGGTGCACCAGTTGCGGCCCTATTTGGACCGGGAGTCTCTGCTCACAGTCACTCATGCCCTTATCACCTCGAGGCTCGACTACTGCAATGCTCTCTACATGGGGCTACCTTTGAAAAACGTTCGGAGACTTCAGGTAATGCAGAATGCAGCCGCGCGAGCAGTGTTGGGCCTGCCCAGAAATGCCCACATCTCAGCATCACTCCGTGAGCTGCATTGGCTGCCTATTGGTCTCCGAACGCAATTCAAAGTGTTGGTTATGACCTATAAAGCCCTACATGGCATCGGACCAGGTTACTTACGAGACCGCCTGCTGCCTCACGAAACCCAGCGACCGGTTAGGGCCCACAGAGTCGGCCTTCTCCAGGTCCCGTCGGCTAGACAGTGTCGCCTGGCGGGGCCTAGGGGAAGGGCCTTTTCTGTTGCGGCCCCGGCCCTCTGGAATCAACTCCCCCCGGAGATCCGTATCGCCCCCACCCTCTCCGCCTTTCGTAAACTACTAAAGACCCATCTCTGCCAGCAGGCCTGGGGCGGTTGAAATCTTGCCCCTAGCCAGTGTATGTCTGTGTGTATGTTTGCTGAATGAATGGTTCTTAATTTAGGGGTTCTTCTTTTTATATATTTATTTTTATAAATGTACTATTTAGTTTGTATTGGATTTCTATTTATGCTGTAAGCCGCCCTGAGTTCCCGGAATAGGGCGGCATAGAAATTTAATAAATAATAATAATAATAATAATAATAACCAGTTCCTGGTGCCCAAAAGGTTGGGGACCTCTGTTCTAGGTTGCTTTGAAGCTAATTCCCCACCAACCTCTCAACAACTTTCCCCAAAAGGAAAGGATGGAGATCAGGCAATAGTTGTCAAGAACTGTAACATTCAAAACAGCCTCTTTTGAAGGAAGCACATTAAGTCTTTTCCAGGACCACAAGCAACACCCTCTCCTTCAAAGAGGCATTGATCACCTTCCATATCTAGTTAATTATGTTTTTCCCACTCACATCTCACCAAAGAACATGTAGCAAAAATAATACTTGAAAGCACTCTAATCATACTATTCCTATAAAGACAATATGCCTAACATTTTAAAGGAAAGTTAATGAAAATCCAGTTTCAGAAACTGAAACTTTGGAAAGCCACTGATAGTGCAGTCAATAGAAAGCCAAATTATTGAATGACCTAACTCAATTTTTGATGGTTGTTATTTTGTTTTTGATTGCTATCTACATAGTTACATAAAAGGAACGGATTAATTTTGATTTTCTGGCTCAGAGCCACTTTTTGTTAGAAGGGTAGCTTTACAAAATTGATTAATAAATAAAATAAAATTTAGTACAAGGTCCTTCATGCTGCCCCTTGACATCTTATTCTAGTATTCAAAGGATTACAGGGCACTATTCACTACACAACTGGTTACTTCAGAGTACAGAAAACAGTTTGCTAACGTATTTTGAACTGCTACAGCTTTATGAGGTGGCTGTAATTGAGTCAGTTGATGTAACTGGGACATTGTTTTCAGAGTGCTAGACTATTTGCATGATCACAATTTGCAGCTGACACAGGGTATTCTGAAAGGAGAATTGCAAATGAATGAATGCCGAACTGTTGGTACCATGGTTATGAAGCCATTATCTGCCAATTGTGATGACAATTGTGAAGGATTCCAAAATCCTTCACAATAACACCACTTCTGTATCATTTTCTTTATTTCAGTTGATTCCATGTAGACTTACATAAACTTAAAACCTCTGAATTTTTTTGCACTACTTGTTCCTATCTCTAAAGTGGACAATAATTGTTCAAAATAAACCCAGATAAGTTATCGGTTGCTGGTTGATTTTCCTTAGCCTAAATAAACAGATACACTTGAATGTTATATATATTGAGTTAGTTGATCTTACAATTTTAACAAAACACTTATTATAAGTTATCAATACAAAAATGGAATAAATATATACAAAAAGACTATTGTTTCAGGTTTAATCTCTTTAGCTCTTCAGCAGCTTACAATAATGATCTTTTCCACCCCTCAACATTCTTGGTGAAATATCAAAAGAAATATTATATAATCATTAGTATGGAGGCTTTGGTGCTCTTTGAGCTTGGCTGTTTACTTGCAAACATTTAATTACCAGGCTAGTGACATCATCAATAATGCAGTCAACCTAGGTAACCCACTGAACTCACTACAACTCAACCAACACAAACTATGAAAAGGATAATATTACCATACATCAAAAACATCTCAGAAAAAAACAACAGATTATTACATAGCATTAGTACATGAACCAAGTAACACTCTCCAAAACATCTTAAGTAAACAACAATAAAAAACAAAAACCCCAATAGCCCAACAAGAAAAAAAGAATAAACTACAATATTATATATATATATAATAATGTAGTTTATTCTTTGTATATATATATATACAATATATAATATTATATATTTGTATTATATATACAATATATAATATTGTAGTTTATTCTTATATATATACACAAAGTGTGTGTATATATGTGTTTGTGTGTATGTGTATGTATGTGTGTGTATATATATATATATCAATATATATATAGATACACACATAGATACACATACATATATATATTGCAAAAGCCAATATGTAGGACAGACTGGTAGAAGATTAGCAGAGAGCATTCATGAATGCCAACTAGCAGTCAGAAGACACAATGAAATCAACCATAATCTCAACTGGGAAAGGTATGAGCATCCTAGACCAATATAGGAAAGGCAAAAATGCTAGGGAATGTCTGGAAACTAGGCAATCAGTCATCATAGATGCATAGAGATAAACCACATTTATACCCCATTCAAAAGAGAAAATAAAAAGGTAGACTTTGCATATATAGCAGCTGCCATCTAAGCAGCCTATGCACAAATATCACATTCTATAATTCTATGAGTGAGACAAAATTGTTACATGAAATCTATTAAAATTGTAATATACATTGTTTTGACAGGGGAGACTATCCCATTACTTTTCTTTGGGATTCAGCAGTTGAAGATCCTATCATGTCTGAGGCTACCTCCTTCAATGTCCCAAAAAGGATGAGCAAGAAAAGAATAGAGTACTAAGGAAGTTGACAGGCAGAGTAATCAGAGCTAAAGTGACACACTATACCAATGGGGGGGGGGGAAGAACTATTGCTTGAAAGAAGATTATGCTTGCCTACTGCTAATTAGTCCCTTCTCCCTGAGAATGACTCATCCTGACTATATGAAGTATTCTCATATTTCTCAGTGAAAAAGATCATTCAAACCAACTCATCACAGAATAAGTTGGAATCTTGGCAGATCAGAACAGGAAAAAAAGTTGATAGGAATATAGTAGATATGATTGTAGTAAATTCTGCAATCAAGTTTTGGAATCTCATAGGCTAAATTGGATACAATAGAAAAAATGGCATGTCTCTAGAGTAATTATGATTTTCTTTTTCTCTTTTCTATATCAGCCCATTGTTCCCAAACTGTAGCCTTTTCTTAATTGTATCATAAATACTGAGGTATATACAGGCAGTTCTCGACTTACAACCATTAATTTAGTGACCATTCAAAGTTACTGAGGCACTGAAAAAAGTGACTTATGACCGTATTTCAGACTTCCGACCGTTGCAGCATCCCCACGGTCACATGATCAAAATTCAACTGACTCATATTTATGACAATTGCAATGTCCCGGGGTCATGCGATCATCTTTTGCAACCTTCTCACAAACAAACTGGTCTGGAAGACAGAGTCTCTTAAAAACCATGTAACTACGTTAACAACTGCAGTGATTTACTTAACCACTGTGGCAAGAAAGGTCATAAAATGGGGCAAAATTCACTAAGCAACTGTCTTGCTTAGCAATAGAAATTTTGGGCTCAATTGTGTTGTAAGTCAAGGACTACCTGTACAACAGTTAATATCATCTTTCTGGAGCAGCATGTCTACCAATGGATTAATTTATCTATCATTTAACTGCCTAGAATGGCCTAAACTACTCTCTTGTTATTAATACATTGGTTTTAACCTTGCACTGAAAAAAGATAACTGACTTAATAGCTTAAAAGGTCAATTCATGTCTATGATCCTATGCTTCCATATATTGATACAAAAACTCATTCAGTACTGTAGATATGATTATATATTTCATATGTATTTATGTATGGTACTGCATACATAAATACATATGAAAGTACCTTCCATACTGCATGGAAAGAAAGCTTGAATTAACAAAACAATGATGGTATTAGTTTCATGTCCTAGACTCGAATAAGGAAAGGCTTCCATGTAGATGAAGACCATGTGTCAATTGTCCCATTTGGCACCTTCAACAAAAGAAACTGCCAGCTCTTTAGTTTAATCAAGAGTGTAGCTTTATTGAAAAATCCATCTAGGCACAGCAGAAGCAAAGTCAGCTCTGGGAGTTTTCCCGGAAAACCCACATAGATAACTCCCTTTTCCCCTCCAGGCCACCCACAGTTCATAGTTCACCAATTGAGTTCAGTTCTTCTGCTTTGGGAAAAGCTCTCTGCTTTGGTCAAAACATTCTTCATTACTCGGCTTTGTTAAATGATATATCCCTGGCATTCCACAGCCTTCCTCCACCCTTAGGAATGTACCACCCTCTTTCTGTCACTGTTTGACAACTCTGTGAGCAAAAGCCAGTACAGGCAACTATGGACTGAGTCAGGGTTGACACCATAATACTGATGAAATTAATTAATGATATTAAAATATTAATATTAATGATATCAGTATTACGTTTGTATTTTTCCTTTCAAACAATAAATGCACTAAGAACTCATTACAAGTCTAGATTGCCAAAGTCCATAGAAGTGTAAAAGTTATTAAAAAGTCTTTATGTTGACTGCTTTTTAGTATGCTATCATGATTAAAAAAAAAAGTCTATCAGTTTCTGTGGTTAATTTTTACTAAGCAGCCCATGATGTTTCATTACCATATTTAATTTTTTTTCTTACACATTTTTTTAGGATAAAATAGCATTTATTTAAAATAAACATCATGGGTTACTTAGTAGAAATTAACAAAACAAACTGATAGACTTTTTAATATCTTTTACACTTTTATGGATTTTGGTAACCTAGATTTATAATAGTTGTTAGTGCACTTGTTGTTTAAAAAGAAAAATGTAAACCTAATACTGACATCATTAATAATATTTTAATATCATTAATTAATTTCATCAGTATCAGGGTCTTCATCTACATAGAAGCCTTTCCTTATTCAAGCAATATAGAACCTATTTTGTTTAAAAGCTGTATATTCTTAAATAGCATCTAGAATTCCATGCTGATAAACTGAAAATTGAAAATATGTTTACAGAGAACTGACCTCTTTTCTCTTTCTACTATTTTTTTCTTTTTAAAATATATATTTTTATTTTATTCAAAACAAAGTTAACATACAAAACATTTTTTGAGTTTCTTACACATTTTTAATTCAGTCTTACTGTTTTGAAATAGCATTCTGCCAACTGTCACCTATCAGACAAGCAAGTCCTAATAATTCTGTACCCAAGTCCTGATTACCTACAGAATGTATGACCAAATAGAAAATAAAAATAAAAATACAGATCCAGACTATCCTCTAGTGGATTTTGGACAGCAAAGAATGAGTATTTGAAGAAGCTAACATATTCTCTTGAGATAGAAATTATCAAATGGAGCACGGTAAAAGACAATTTACTTTAAGTGTAGAGGGGCTCCATAATGTATTTTAAATATGTAGTATTACTGTTCTTTAAAAAGAACAATTTAATCTGATGATGAGAGGAAAGCAGAGAGACTATCATGAGTCTTTTCCCAGTATGCTAAAACTTCAGTTATTAATTTAGAATAAGAGGGAAAGATCCCTCTGAACGCACATGTCTTAATGGGACTGCCTGGCAATTCAATTAAGTGAATGACTAAAATGAAGCAAATGTTACATTTCTGAAAAAATGTTCAAGGCATCTTCTTACTCCAAATAACTTCTACCTAAACCTGGTTTTTCTGCAGTAAAAATGCATCATGAATCTTGAAATTAAATCAATGTTATTATATGGACATAACTATTTTCCTACAAAAGTGCTCTTAAACCCATTGAAATCAATTTTAGGACAAAAGTTTTTACTGCTTTGTAATCTTCCCACACAAAGCTGCCAGGCACTTTTCATCTCTCTTCGGTACCTGTTCTTTTATCCCTACAGTGTTACTTGCAAAAAGAACATTTTGTTTTAATAACTTAATTGCACAGAAAAAATCCACTGAATATTGACAAAGTATAGAAATAAATACATAAAACAAAATTATGTATCTCACTGATTTACAGTGAAGTTACATATATATTGCAGAAAATGATAAACATTTTCTGAAGTATAATTATAATCAACAATTGGCATTGAATACATTTTTTTCATAAATGATACAGCAGAGTTGACATAAATTTATACGTTTAAAAAAAACAATGGCATTGAAACTTCTACAAGTACCACTTGGGTATATTTCAGACAAGATCTATATAAATTGAACAAATGAACGAATAAATGAATAAATCCAGGTTTTTTTCATTTTTTTTAATATTATTACCTTATACTTCGGTAAGTTTATATCTTGGATAGTATTGTGTAGTATACGGATACTGCGCAAAACATCTCTATTCCTGAGCTAGTCAAGGTGATCTCTGGTGTAGCAGCAGTCTACTATAGATTTCTTGTCCTGACCAGCAGAAGTGGCTCAGAATCTTATGTCTATCAAAGCAACCATGGGTCTTTACAGTTGGGATATCAACCAACAAATATAGCAAGACATACACTAAAGTTAGTACTTCATTTGGTTAGAGATATAGGAGTGCTCTGGGACTCTATTGTTACATACAGAATATTCTTTGGCTTGTTTAGATGCAGGATTGCTATAATCCTCTGAAAAGGTGGAAGAATAGTTAAAATGGTTTGGCATCTGTGCGTTATAAAGGTGGACAGTTTCCTGATTGTATAGCAGGAATGTCTCACATTGTCTATGCAACATGTTGTAAAAATATTGGCAAAACTGGAACATTCAGAATGGATTGGATAAATATGAAATGGGTCCCACTAATTCAACAGTTGTCCTAAGGACAATTACAGAGTTCTACATTATACCTAAACTGTTTAGCATCTATATAAAATGAATGGAAGATATTATTTAGAATTTTAAAATAGAGTACTGTAAGTATATAACACCCAGCTTACTGTCCAATACCATCTTAAGAATCAGACAGTAACTTATAATATTATTTAATTAAATATTGGGCAGGATTATAAGAACGGACTGAAATTAAATCCCAACAAGACAGGGTTGCTAGTAATAAATTGAAAATGGGACTCAGGAAAGCTTGCTTTACATGAGATTTTAGTGCCCTAGAAAGAGCACTTTTGCAATTAAGCGGGGTTTTTGTCATCAGATGCTGCTGAATTTCTAGTAGTAGCTGTGGTGTATAATGACTTTGCATTACAACTAATACTCATCTTTTTTAGCTGGTCAGACTTACCAACACTTAATTTTCCCTGATTATGATCTCTCTTGAAGAAGGACTATCCTTGAAAAATGGCTGAAAATGTCTATTGGAGTAACATGCAGTGGCCATATTGCAAATTTAAGAATCTTATGATGATTATAATTAAAGAATTCTGCCTATTGCCTAGTGTGCACACTTTAAAATGTTAGCATTGATCTTTTAAAGTGAAAACATATGGAATAGGTATAACCACAATATATTTAATAATCTTAATCATACTTTCCATCTGCTTGTCTTGCTCTCTAATTTTGCAGGTCAAAAGTATGTATCATATTATTGTATAAACTACTTTGAGGTAAATGAAATAAATAAGCATTTACTCCTATTTGTTATTTGAGAGTTGATTAAGAATATCTTGCAGCACTCTGAAAATATTAACATCTAAGGTGTCACTGAGTCAGGTTTACCTTCTGGTGATTCTATGTACAATAGCTTACCTATCTTTGCTGAATTATTTTGATTTTTGTTATTATAAAATAAACTATTTTTATTTTAAAATATATTTTATTTTATATATTTACTTTATTTTATAATATCTTATAATATGTTATTATAAAATAAAATATATTTCATATTTTGCCTAAGATTAACATTTATTCCATCTTCAGATTAGTACTCTGTCTACTTTTCCAGCGTGTAATTTATCTTGATTTATTTTTTATATCACCTTTTTTTCTAAAGTATCTATATCATAAGAAAGGTAGGACTGGAGTTGAAATTGGAGATTAAAATACTAACAATTTGAGATATGCAAAACTTTAAAGTATCTCTTATTGTATGTTGTTGTCATATTACCCTATTTGCTGTTATTCTGGATATATCTTTCTTTGCAATTTTGTGCTTGAGATTTTTTTACAGTGACACTGACAAATGATAGTGACTGACAAATCTTATATGATAACTATTTTCTCTGAGACCTATTTTGCTCACATACCAACTTATTCTTTTTAAAGGTCTATGTTTAACCTATATACTTAACATCTATATTTCATGGAACAATGCATAATCTGCACTTGGAAGTATTCTAGATGACTTCTGCATGTTTAATTCTACTATGTAATTTACATAGATATAGATATTACATAAATAATTTAACTGTTGTCCATCCAGAATGTCCAATCTCTGTTTATAATGGCAATAAAGAATTTTCTTTCAAAATCTTATTGAGTGATATCTTGTGCTGTGGTGGTTATTCAGCCAAAACCTTTGTTTGACAATATTTCTCCATTTAGCCAGCTTTTTTAGTCTAATTTCCTGTTAGTTCTTTCTTGATATTGTGCCTTGCACCTCTTGCAATTTATAATGTTTTTCAATGTCTTCTTCCAATAAAATTGTATTAGATGCATACATTGGTATAACATTGATTTTAACATATCTTAAAAACAATAATATTCTTTATTTTATAGCATTGTAACCAAGTGCGCATGCGCACGCACACACACACACACACACACACACAGAGAGAGAGAGAGAGAGAGAGAGAGAGAGAGAGAGAGAGAGAGAGAGAGAGAGAGAGAGAGAGAGAGAGAGAGAGAGAGAGAGAGAGAGAGAGAGAGAGAGAGAGAGAGAGAGATGTCCTTTATTCCTTTTTATGGACTTGTGAAATCTGCCTATTTTCATTTATCGTTAAAACGTCATTTCCACTTCATTCCCACTCCAAGGATTTCACATTTTCACCTTCCAATGTTCTGACTATGCACTGTATGTTTGTGTAAAGTGAGGAACTTCTTTTTCAGTAATAACAACATCAATTACATCAATTACCAGATTCATCCTAACTCTGGCCTTCCCACACCTTCAACCTCATGTCTACTCATGGAACTTTTCTCCAGAAACTTGAGTGCTTTTTCACTTCAGGTTTTTTTCAGCTAGTACTCAAACTCATCTGTTTTCAATCTTGTCCTTCTCCCTTGCTCTGAAAAGGACCCTGCTTTCTCTTCATCCTGTTTTCTTTCTTCCTTTTCTTGCATTGATCAGGGATATGGTGGGGAGAAGAACAGGAATGGAGTCTGAGCCAGTTGTCATATTTTCAGGAATAATTAATAGTAATAATAACAATATGAGAACACTGTAATAGTAAAAAAATTATTATAATAGGTTTAAGTTTAATCTTTATTGCAATGGTCATTCAAATAAATATGATTTCAGGTTTGTTTCAGAACTCAGTTAACATGATTTATTTATTTCTAGATGTCTGGAAATGAGAAATATATTTTCTTGGCACTTCACCCATTTTTTAAATGCTACATCAGCCAGGAACGTGTATGTGGGGACACATTTTACTGAACCTTATGGCTGGCAAACACTTTCATGAGTCAACAAAGCATTCTGGGAATTGTAGCTCCCAAAGATAACATTAAGAACATTAAGAAAATAAAAAGTAAATTTCACTTTCACCTTTCATAAGGAAGCTATTTGCTTAAAGAAAAAACACTGAAGTAGACATTATAAGTAAACACATGTATCTTAATCCCAGGGTCTTTTTAAAGCATGTAAATCAAAATATCGACTTGGAAAGAAATAATATAGAGCACAGTAGCAAGAATGTGTGCTTAATCTAGCATCATTAACCAAATTCCCAGGTAGCTTAGTTAATGGACTTGCTTGTTCAATTGTCTAAAAACTGTATATCTGAAAGACCTGACAGGAAATACTGGATTAATTTTTTTTCTATCTTTTTCTCTCTTCCAAAAATTATTTAAATGTTTTCCTTTCAGACAAATACCTGCAATGTAACCTTGCAAGGAATAGACGTTAACAAAATGAGAGGAATTTCGGTTAAAAATTATACTGAACAAAGAGTTAATATTTCTCTTTCAGATTACGATCTTGCCAAATTGCTATTTTGTGGGAAAGGATTGGTAGAAGTGAATTTCTAATAAAAATACAGCTAGAACATTGCTTTCATTAAAAGGATTGTGTAGAGTTAATTCTTGTCAAATGTTATTGGAAGTATACCATACCATTGATTCTTCTGGAAGATATAAATTTTCAAATGTTTGTCTTCTCAGTTTTAAGACAGAAAATCAGTATATGGAGAATATGAATTCAAAACATAGTTTTTAATTATTCGGTAGTGGCTCCCATTTCATCTTCAAAAATAATTCCTGATAATAAATTATTATTGAATTTAACCCACAGTTTGAAAGCTAAGTAGCATCTTTTCTCAATATATGATAGAATAAGGCCCCTGAATCCCAGTTTGACTGACCAAAATTAATCTACCTGGGAATAAGAGAACCAATATTTTAACTATTATATAATACAAATATATCTGGAGGACATGGGAGAAAAACCCCAAGTATTCCCAATAAAAGCAGTTCTGCCAATGAGACTGCATAGTTGCTAGTAATATTTTCCATAAAATAATTTGCTTGATTAAACTTACTACCAGAATAGCTTTCACTCCAAACTTCAGAAACAGTATTAATGGTGAAAAATAATATATCTATTCAGCTTAGCTTTATTTAATCATAACTAAGTGACAGGCAAACTTTTTTGTGTCTAGGGCACAATTTACAATTGGGAAAAAAGTAGAAAGAGTCAAAATAAGAAGGGGCCTGGATCCATAGCAAAAAGAGTTTTATTAAGGTGACCAACCGTCCTCCTTTAGGGAGGACAGTCCTCCTTTTGTGAGTTCTGTCCTCCCTTGAAAAGTGTCCTCCTACATGTCCTCCTTTTCGATATTTGAAGACTAATCTGCAGGGCTTTTTTTTTCCCTCATAGAACACTCAGAACAGCGTTCCGGCATCTTTTTTGATGGTTTTTTTTTCAACTTTTGCATGAGCTGTACTACTCCCCCTATTGGCTTTCAAAAGCCAGTAGGAATTGCTGCTGAGTGCGCCAAAACACCCGGTCAGCAAACTTTGCACATGTAAGTTGTCTGCAGTGAAGGCGAATTGGCAGGAACTTTGCACCCCTCCCTGCTACCCAACTACACCATCTCCTAGTTAGTCCCAAAGATACCTGGAGGAGACTGGAGCAGCAACGCCACAGTAACTTTCTTTTGATCTTCGGCCCTGCTAGGGCAATAATGGCTGTGGGCGCAAGAGGCAGAGGTGGTGGGGCTGCTGTGGGTGGGGCTGTGAGGGGCGGCGGTGGCCAGCTGCCCCCTGTGCTGTGGGAGCCATGGGGCCTGCTCTACATGGGGCTGCGCAGGATGGGTGGCTGCAGGTGGGGCAGCTGCAGGCGGGGCGGCTGCAGGCGGGGTGTGTCGATGGCAGGCTGCCCCCCAGGGCTGGAACCGGCACAGCTGGTGCTTTGGGAGCCATGGGGCCCGCTCTACACGGCGGGGCAGCAGTGCTGGCAGGGTGGCTGCGGGTGGGGGTGCGGCATGTAAGCATAATTACAATATAAAATGTTATTGTTGCAAATGTTTTTATTATGCATTTATCATATTATAGTGTATTCTGTATTATTGTTGCAATGAATAAAATGTTTCTTTTATTTACAATATTTTTTATTCAATTTATTTGTGTCCTCCTTTTCATTATAAAAAAGTTGGTCACCTTAATTTTATATATTAAATAAGCTTTTTGCTTCAGATTATCCCAATTCAGTTTCTTCTAAAAACACAAAGCCTAGGTAAATAGCATTAAGCATATTCTGAGATTTTAATAACCTTTTTTCCTTTAAATTTGAATGAAATGGTTTTCAGACAGACAAGCATATAGGTACTTCATTTTGTCATCAATTGAAAAAAAAGTTATAATATAATTATATAATTATTAATTATGCAATAGATTAATTCTATTACATCCATGTTGGTAAATATAAAGAATATCCATAAATCTTTTATAGACAGTAAGATAAAGCCTGAAATTCATGCTATAATAATATTTTTATGTGTACTGTATTTTTTATAATTCTGCCTTTTATCTCTAAAAAAAGTCTTAATTGAGCTATGTCAATGTTACTAATATCTATGTTATAAGTATAAAATCTACATATATCCTAACATATCTATTGTTGTTGGCTCTAATCCATAGATTTGTATATTTAGTTTTTGTTCAAATACGTTATGTTATCACATATGTTAAAATAAAGTTATTCCGGGATGTTTTTTCTGAAGATTGCATCATTTTCTTTCAATTAACTATGTGGAAGATATATTTTGTATTCTTAAGACTAGATTAGGGCCAGCCAAAATGTTTTTCACTTAGTCATTCAGTAACCAAGCCTACTTTATTTTGGTAATCTGAGGCATACGGTATAATTTCACCAGCAGCTATTTTTTTTTATAGCACTGAAGTTATGTGTTTAATAAAAATAGATAATTTTAATGATCCCCAAGCTTTATTGACTGAGGTTGCCTTGCTCATTTTAATTCTCAGTTAGCCAGATCAGTTAAACAGAAAAAGGAAGAAAGGGAGGGAGGCAGGGAGGCAGGGAGGAAGGAAGGCTTGTGCTACAACAAATGCACATTAATAATGACTAGAACATAGGTAGAATCAATCATCCTTTAGTCCCTAGGATGACCACAGGAAGTCTTGTCTAGAAACTGTCTATTTCCTTAATCAAATTCATGCTGTGAAAATCACTGTTCTTTAGTGATAGTCTTCTAAAAAGATTTTTCATTACAATATATTCCTATACGGAGCAAGTTTGCAATGATTCACACTTGTACATTTTTTCCCCTTGTATATACCGGTAGTATTCTAGGTTGAAATAGCAGTTCAGGGCACTATATTCACTTCTTGCCTTCTTGCCTTAAATATTTAAGGTTGAAAACATTACAAAGTGCTATCTTCTGCTATGACTGATACTGTAATCCTTCTTCATATTGCAAACAGATTTGTGCTAGCATAAAATTAATTTTAACACATGGCAAATATCTTACCTCTGTCACTGTCATAGAGATATGCAAACTTGTTCCATTGATAATATTCAATTAAGCTCAGAAGTGCTCCCTTCAGATCAGGTCGCATCTGAATGACAAAAGGGTGTGTACCATCTGTTGGAAAACTGGGTGTTATGAAGGAAACATGAAGAGTTCCACAAAATGATGTTATAGTATTTACAGACTTCTTATCATAAAATCCAAAAATAGCAAAGACTCCTCTTGAAAACTGGGAGCAAACTGAAAAGAAAAGATAAAAAAAATTAGTAGATTGATTTACAGTTTGCATATATATATACGCAGATATGTATATACAAATATATAGATAAATATTAATTGGGCAGAGTAGCTAATAAAATAAGAAGCTGAATAGTCCCCTCTATATTAAAAAAATAAATACATGGCAAGGATCTCCCTAAGCAAATACAATTAATAACAGTTTCATCAACAATAAACCTGAAAAACCCAATTATTATGCTTTACACCATTTAATTTTATTCAACGTGACACTGAATATATGAAATATATATCTTTTCTACTCAATGATAAATAGAAAATAAAAGAATAAAACAGCTATAAATAGTACATTAAAACAGTCACATTTCTGTCACATAGCTAGCAGATGAGGATAACAATAGCCTTTGATGTGACAGCTATACTCACCAATTTCATATTATGAGAGACATCTTTTTTATTCTCTCTCCCTAGAATCTAAGTTAAGATATCTATCTATCTATCTATCTATCTATCTATCTATCTATCTATCTATCTATCTATCTATCTATCTACCTATCATCTATCTATCATCTGAAAAAATCTTGAAGTAATAACCTACTGGTCACTGCAAAAGATGGTTGAGATCCTGCACAAGAACAACAACAATGGCAGCCTTTAAATAAGCAAACAATAAATAGAATGTCTTCAGAATGAAGTCCACAAGTGAAATGTCTTGGCCAATTTAGGCTGGAAAAAGGAAGGGCAGAAGTGGAGATGGGAAGTATTCCCCTGCCCATTCCACAGAGCCATAAATAATCACAGAATATGCAGCCAAACTGAAGGTCCCAGAGCGCCTCTCTACTGTGATAAAAGAGAGATAGTTCCAGAGCACTGGCATGTGGAAATGCCAAAAAACTACCATTTGACCATGGACAGAAAGGGTGCAGAGAAGTTTATCAGATAAAAGAGGACACTAAAGAAGTTGAAGGAGTCCAGAGTGATTGATGGAATGATAACAAGTCTGACGTGGGATCAAGAGCTAGACCATTCATACTGGTAGATGGAGAAGAGGAGGGTTGTCAGATCTGCTATTGGCCATTTGGCACCTTGCTGTCGTCCTGCCATCACCTGTTGCGGAGGAGGAGAGTAAATGACAATAAGCATATATGAGGTATAGATGAGAAACAGGGAGGTGGGATGATAGCTTTGAAGGAAATCAGAGGTCTGAGAAACCAGCCCGTTTCAATCTTCAAGGCCATGAAACTTGAAAAACGAATAAGAATTACACTAAACATCTGAGCAGTTCCCCAAACATCTATGCAGCAAACCATTGGTCGACAATGAATTGGTCAAAGAGGGAGGGCCATGATGAAGGGGAAAAATTCGTAAACTTTTATGCAGGAACTTTAGTCCTAGCTGTTTTTACTGCAACCAGTAATCCTTAGTAAAAGAACCTATCACTTCAGCCAAATGGAGTCAAGTCTTTCTTTCCTAGGGACCTAGCTGGGGCAGGTCTGACAAAGTACCATAACCTTATCCCAAAAGCAGTCCACAGCCCTGGTAGAGAGTCAGAATTCAGACTCTCAACCATAGTATTCAATACCCATAAAATATTTGTTAAAAAAAAAGTTTGTCTTCCTTCCTATACTCACTAACTTAACAACAGACATATTATTGAGCCATACCAGACATTTTATTTTGTATTATTTTACATTTCTTGAAGACTTAATCTTATATACAACTTACGTTAAGCAATTGTAAATAAAATATGTGTCAGCAGGGATCTGCTATGTCTTCACTCAGGAAGCTCACTCAGCAACTTGAACTAATTATCATTTCTCAATCTCTTTCAAAAGATTGACCTTGGATGAATAAAATAGGGGGAAGGATACTCTATATACTGCTTTAATTTCATCTGATTAATAAATAATTTCCAAATTTATTTATTATTTATTTATTTAATTCGATTTCTATGCCGCCCTATTCCAAAAACTCAGGGCGGCTTACAACATAGATAATAACATATAGAAATCTGACATTAAATACATTTATAAAAACCCTAGATTAAAAACCAATCATCTGAAAACAAACTTACAACAAACATACACTGGCTGGGGCAAGATGTTAACTGCCCCAGGCCTGTCGGCAAAGATGTGTCTTTAACAATTTGTGAAAGGCGGAGAGGGTGGGGGCAACACGGATCTCTGGGGGGAGTTGGTTCCAGAGGGCCGGGGCCGCAACAGAGAAGGCTCTTCCCCTAGGCCCCGCCAGGCGACACTGTCTGGCTGACGGGACCTGGAGAAGGCCGACCCTGTGGGCCCTAACCGGTCGCTGGGTTTCAAATGCTATGCATTGCCAATTATAGACTAGCTCTGTGCTGCTTTAAAATCCCTCTAGTATTATATCTAAACATTTGTTAGGAAATTAAAAGTTACAAGAACACTAAAAATATAAAAGCAGGAGGAAGACTAGAGTTCCTATCTATTGTGTGCTAATGCTCTGTTTTAATATCAGTACTACAAGACTCAGCAGAAGCCAATTGTTCTCTATGGCACCTCTGGTCATGGAGCAGGAAAGATAATCTCTTGAGTGTAAATGTACGTTGTTTATTCTGTTTTTATTGCCATCTCAGACCATAAAAGCCTAAATAATGCTGATCAATAAAGCCCAAATGAATCCTTCCATCTTTCTGGGTCATCCTGCTCAATGACTCTGCAAGTTCAGTTTGTTACTTAGGTGTTAAACTGTCCATGTTATTATTTATTAAACAAATGAGTGTGGATGTAATTACAAATATGGTTTGCATTACGTAGTGTAATGTATTTTTAATTCAAAATCCAAATATTCTCAGGAATAATTTTCAAGAAACATAGTCAATGGTGAATTGAGTTCATGCCAGATGTGTCAATGACCCTTCTCTGCCCTTTCTCTTCCTCTTTTCCTAACCACCCTACCATTTACTAGATCACTCTTGCTACACAGGTTTAAACAATAGCGGCACCTAAATTCTGAACAACTTTACTTGTAAATTTAAGTGGAATTTACTTCTAAAAAGTGCTTTATAGAATTATAGTGTACTGTAGCTACATAAGAAGTAGATCTTATTTAAATCAACTGGATGCTCTTCCATGTAATATATTAGGAATTTTGATATTATCTAAAATAATGTTATTTTGGAACATACAAGGAGCAAATCTCATATTTCTCATTTTATTGTACATCATCAAAATATGTGTTTCTTCATTGGCCAAGATCATTTAATAAAGAAGGGAAGAGCGAGAGAAAGATTATTGAAAATTCAGTATTCTTTTTAATTGGAATAAGAATTAATCCAACTTTTCATTGTTCAATTTGTTTTTATTTTTCAATCTGTATCTTTGTCAAACTGATTTTTTAAAAAAGTCTATTCAAAACACATATACACAAGTTTGTGCATATGTCTATTAATGTATTCCAATAGTATACACCTTTCCTAATGCACACATTGTGCAAGAATTGTTTATTTAGTAAGTATATATCGTTGACTAATCCCAAGATTCTAAACGACTTTGAAATACTATATAATATAAACAATAATATAACTTATCAATTGAAATTTCACAATTTTAAATGGCCTTGATAAAAGGATATTTTACATTTTGTCCTAGACTATATCAAACTCAGACTACTAATTCTAGTATCAGTTCATATATTACTAATATACACCTATCATATAAAAAGTAAAATGTGATAATTAAGTTCGTTAGCTTAACATGCAGTTAATGAAATTTTCTTCTCAGTCTTTAGTGCCCTGGAATACTCATTCCAATGTTTCACAAATGGAATTAGAAACACTTTGGCATGGTTGGAGGGTAGTAAAGTGGAATAATGAACAAATCATTATTAGAAAAATGATATGTCTGCATAATTACTGAAATAGTGCTGTGTTAGTAGAATGTGACTAACCTAATGCGCATTGCACTTGGAAACAATGTATGTAGCAAGCTCTCCATTGTATACCCGTGAGAAATGAACCTAAAGAAGTACAATGTGTATTTGAATGTGTATTCCTTTGTTCCTGAGAAAAGGAAAGTATAAAACTGTAGTCTGAACCCGCCCTCGGGGTTCAGAATTGCTGTTGCTAATTGCTTCTGAACCTGTGCAATAAATCTTTCTGCTAAAACCCTCTGGAATTCATAAGAGTCCTTTTGTTTTCCACAAGAATTCTGGTGACTCCGCTGGGACTTTTAGGAAGAGGCCATTGACCTTCCAGATGGACTGCCCTGGTGGGTAGCCCCTCTCCTAACGATGACTCCTTCCAAGCCGGCTCTGTGGCCTTTGTCTACGGGGAGACCTCAACGGGATGGGAGGGGAACTCACCCGCCAGCGAAGCACTCCAGTCAAGGATCCACTGAGGGTAGCAGACGGGTCTTTAATCCACGAAAGGGTCTGGAAGCCTGCAGGCAAGTATTATAAAAGGGGATACCTGATCCCGTTTGGATCAGAAGAGGGGATTGATCACCCCCTAGAAGACAAGGCGGCATCCTTAAGTCTTCAATAGGTAGGATTGTGTGGGTGGTTAAAACATCACATTTCCTGAAGAGTGACTGTTGGAACGTACAGCACTCCAGGTCGGTGGTAGTGTGTTAGGAAGAAATGGGAGGGAACCAGACAAAGAAGGGCGTTGGTCAGACGCCGCTTCAGTGTATGTTAGAAAATTTCAAAAAGGATTTTTCCAGGGATTATGGGGACCCACGACCAAATCCAGCCATGTTAAAAAGATTCTGTGAATCTGAATGGACCATCTTTGGCATAGGGTGGCCCAAAGAGGGATCGGCGAATCCCAAACTCATGGCACGGGTTCATCAGATTGTGACTGGAAGTGGTCATTGGGACCAATATCCCTATATAGACCAATGGCAGATCAATATTGAAGAAAAGCCTCAATGGTTAGCAAAGTGTCAGAGAGAATGTGCTAAAATATATTTGGCAAACCAAAAAACCAAACCTCAGACAAAAGCTAAGATTTTGAGCCAGGAAGAAAGGGAGGAAATTGCTAGGCCCCCGCCCTATGTTCCTAGAAGAGAAGAAGGGGGGATATATCCACAAATTCCACCAACTCTGATTGAAAGAAATGAAGTCCACCTTCAACCAGCAGCCAGTGTGAAAAGAAAGATAAAAAAAGATAGCACCTTTCAGAAGAAAGACCGGGACTTGGATAGCGATGACAGCAAAACATCAGTTTCTAGTCGAACTAGAAGTAAAACGGGGGTGAAAACAGAAGAAGTGATAGCCCCTCTAAGGGAAGTTTTGGTCCCTGGAGCAAACAACACCAATATTCTGATGCTCCAGTATGTTCCCTTTACAACTACTGATTTACTTAATTGGCGTCAGCAATATGGACCATTTTCAGAAAAACCTCAAGAAGTAATAGACCTATTCTCCACCATTATTCAGACGCATAATCCCACGTGGGATGATATGCAACAACTTATTTCTACCATACTGGATATGGAAGGGAGAGAGAAATATAGGTTACAAAAATTAAAAGTACTTGCCCGCCGACACCCCGATGGGGGAGTGAATTATCAAGCAAACAGAGATGCCGAAGCCGTAGAAGTAAGACCAGACTGGAATGCTAACGATGCACAACACCAAACTTTGTTGCAGAATTATCGACATTTGTGTTTAGAAGCCCTGAGAGAAGCCGCAATTCGTCCAGTTAATTATGCTGCAGTAACTAGTGTTTGGCAAGATAAAAATGAGTCACCAACTGCTTTTCTCAGCTGACTGATAGAAGCTTATAAAGTAAACACAGGTCTTGATATGGAGGCGGCACAAAATCGCCCACTCCTAATTGAAAGATTTATTACCCAAAGTGCCCCAGACATAAAGAAAAAGTTACAACGCACAGAAGGCGCATTGGGGAAGAATATAGCAGAGATCATGGAAATAGCTCAGAAAGTGTTCCATAACTGTGAAAAGGAAGAAGAGCGTAAATCAGATCAGAAAGAAAAGAGGAAGGTTGAAATGTTAGCAGTGGCCTTGGGGGGGATGCGTATCGGATCCAACCAATGTGCCATCTGTAAACAGAAAGGACACTGGCAAAGGGAGTGCCCCCAGAGGAATGGCCAACCTAAGGGACAATCTCGCCAGCATGGAAGAGGATGAGGAAGAGGGTTTAGAGGGACTTTCCAAGGAAGTTGTAGGAGAAGCTTCAGGGGAAGAGGGCATCCAGCCTATCCCAGTCAGATGGAAGAAAGAGAAGAAAACATGATCGGCTTAGCTGACATGGAATGGGGAGACCGAAGAGGATAGGGTTCTATGGTCCCACCCCCAGAGCCCATTGTTAAAATACTAGTGGGATGACAGATTGTCCCAATGTTAATTGACATGGGAGCCACCAGATCAGTCCTAAATAAATCTATTGGCAAGCCATCAAACCAGACCATTCAAATTCAGGGAGTATCTGGAGAAACTCAAATTCGACTACTCCTGAAACCCCTAACATGCCAAGTGGGACAAGGAATCATTAAACATCAATCTTTGTATGCTCCAGAATATCCGGTCCCATTATTGGGAAGAGACTTGCTAAATAAGTTAACAGCAACTATTTCCTTTGACAATGGGAAACAATTAATTCAAGTGCGCCACCCAGTGGAAGAAATATGGCACTTGATGATAGTGACAGAGAAAAAAATAATAGAAGGTTCTAAGTGGCAACAGTTTAATGTCCCACTCCTGTGGGCAGAGGATAACCCCCCTGGATTTGCGAAATATGCCACGCCCGTTATGATGGAAATAAAACCACAAGCATATCCTGTTACAGTGCCTCAACGATATTATATTTCAGAGGCTGCTATTGCCATTCAAGAATTAATCCAAAAATACTTGATAGCAAAAATCATTAGAAAAATTCAGTCACCTTGGAATACTGCAATTCTACCTGTTCGTAAGCCCAACAGACAGTGGAGACCAGTGCAGGATCTCCGCCCCATTAATAAGTTGACCTTAACCCTTCACGCAACTGTGCCTAATCTATATATTCTTTTGAGCACAATACCTGCATCCACTAAATGGTTTTCAGTTGTGGACTTAAAGGATGCGTTTTTCACCATATCTTTAGCTGAGAATTGTCAGCCGATCTTTGCATTTGAATGGGCTAATCCAAAGACACAGGTTAAGACTCAATATACCTAGACTAGGCTACCACAAGGCTTTAAGAATTCACCAACGTGTTTCGGTCAAGCTCTAGCCCAAGATCTTGCATATTTGAAGTTAGTCAGACAAGAGAACTGTTGCCTTCAATATGTGGATGATGTTCTAATAACTGGACAAAACAGGGAGGATTGCTTTGAAAACACATCCAGACTGCTCCGAATGTTACAAGACTGTGGCTACAGAGTGTCCAAAAGGAAAGCACAATTAGTTCAAATGACTGTAATGTATTTAGGCTATGAACTATCACAAGGACAAAGAACTTTAGGCCCCCAGAGAAAGCAAGCTGTGTTACAGATTCCCATCCCTCAAACAAAACAGGAAATTAGAGCTTTTTTGGGAATTACAGGCTTCTGTAGAATTTGGATTCCTAACTTCGCTCTCACAGCTAAATCATTGTACCAAGTTTTAAAAGGACCAGAAAAAGAACCTCTTTTGTGGCAACAAGAGCAGACCCGAGTGATGAAAAACCTTCAACAAGCCCTTACTACAGAACCAGCTCTAGGACTACCTGATATATCTAGGTCGTTTTCACTTTATGTCAATGTGAGACAGAATGTGGCTTTAGGAGTCCTTACCCAAAAGCAGGGAAATTGGAATTGCCCAGTCACTTATCTGTCAAAACAATTAGATATGGCTGCGCAAGGATGGCCACAATGTTTAAAAATTCTAGCAGTGGTTATGCTGTTACTACAGGAGGCAAATAAGTTAACCTTTTCTGCTCCGGTGGCTGTTTGTACTAGTCATGCCCTGCAGACAATTATTGACAATAAGGGACATTTATGGATTAGCAATCAAAGGATGCATAAGATACAGGCCCTTTTATTAGAAAATCCACAAGTTACACTAAAAACAGTGCTCTAAACTCAATCCGGCCACTCTTATGCCAATACCAGATTCAACTATGCCCGTGCATAACTGCATGCAAACAATAGAATTACAATATTCTTGCAGACCTGACCTTACAGACCAACCATTGCATAATCCAGACTTTCAGTGGTTTACTGATGGATCTGCTTTATGGATCAAGGAATTAGATACTCTGGTTACACAATTGTTTCTCAAACTGCAACTGTGGAATCTGCACAGTTACCTAGTCAAGCAAGTGCACAATTTGCAGAATTATATGCCCTAACCCGAGCATTAGAAATAGCTGCAGGAATTATTTTAAATGTATATACGGACAGTAAGTATACATTTTTGACAATTCATGCAAATGCCGCAATCTACAAAGAAAGATGATATTTGGACTGCACAGGCAAGATCATCCAATATGCAACTTTGATTAAAAGACTTATTAAAGCAGCTCAATTACCGTCTAAAGTTGCGATCATCCATTGTCCTGGACATCAAAAAGACTCAAGCCTTATTACCCAGGGCAATAGGAAGGCAGACAAAGAAGCCAAAAGAGCTGTGTTAGAAGGCTCCCCCCTCCAGTCAGATGTCACCAGGTTCATGTATTTAGACACTTACTTAGAACAACTTGATCCTACATATACGAAAGAAGAAAGCCAAAAGTTGAAACAGGATGTACAAGCCAAACTGGTTAAAGGCTGGTACACCCTTCCCGATGGATGCATTGCTGTTCTTCTTGCACTTGCCCGCCCCCTTATTTTTCAGGCCCATAAGCAACATCATTTGGGAAAAACTGCATTATTACAGCAGCTTGAATGATTTTTCTATCTTCCCTTTGCTTCTTCGCTAATGGCACAAGTATGTTCTCAATGTTCCATTTGTGCCCAAACCAATGCACGCCAAGGACCAGTAGTACCACCTGGTCGACAACCAATCGCGTATTTTCCAGTGGACTATGTCGTTGTTGATTTTACTGATATGCCTAGGAATAAAAAATATGTAGCCCTGTTAATTATAATTGATACCTATTCAGGGTGGATTGAGGCCTTTCCAACTGTAAATAAGAAAGCTATACAGGTTGCCAGAATATTTCTTAAAGAAATTATTCCTAGATTTGGTTGCCCTTCTAGGATTTCATCAGATAATGGCCCTGAGTTTGTACACCAAATCAATAAGGCTTTAGCCCAGGCATTAGGAATTAAGTGGAGATTTCATTGTGCTTTTCACCCCCAATCGGCTGGTAGGGTGGAACGTGCTAATCGCACAATTAAAACTCTTATTACCAAATTCTGTTTGGAAACTCATCTCCATTGGCCAGACGTTTTGCCTATGGTTTTGTATGCAATCAGACTGGCCCCCCGTACTAAATTACAACTTAGCCCTTATGAGCTCATGTTTGGCCGTCCTCCTTGTCTATTTAAACCTGACACTCAGGGCTGGCCGGACTTGGCTCATAAGTGGGGAATAGACCAACAGAAATTGTTACATCAGTTACAGCTTCATAATTTAGCAGTTTCAAATTTGAGCCATTATATGATGGAACAACAACCCCCTCCAGTGGTCACAGCAACACATGGGTTCAAACCAGGAGATAGGGTATGGGTAAAACCCTGGAAATCAGATCCCTTGAGCCCAAGATGGAAAGGACCATATACTGCTGTCATGTGTTCTCCTTTGGCAGTGAAAACTTTGGAGGGAAAGTCCTGGGTCCACTGGAGTAGATTGAAAGCAGTTGCACCTGCTGATCCAGTAACTTACAAGGTGGATAAAACTGACAAACCTTTAGTGTTAATATTTACAAGAAATACACCCTGTCGAACCCTACCGGCAACCGGTTCTCAACACACAGTGTGAACATCAGACCTTGCTGAGACACTCCGGAAGCTGTCTCTCTATGCACGGTGGAAGATATGAGTCTACAGCTCATAATATTTGTCAGTTATTTAATATGGGGAATATACACACACATTCCTACACAAATCAGTGCAATGGCTACACAAGAGGTCATACTGCAGAAACCCTCTAATAGAAAATTATTGAGTAGTACACACAAAGAAAGAACAAAAACACAGGGAAACCAGGATTGTCAAAACTGCATCAAGATTACAAAACAAGGGAACCAGATAACTAAGACTTTGATTTATCATACAATGAAACCAGAAGGGTGCCAAGATAGCTCCCCTAGCTTTTGTACACACAATAGAACTGTATATAAAGTTTGTAGAAAAGGGGTCCAAGATCAGTGTTATAACCCAAAGTCTAATCCTGATAGTTGGGCTTTACAAATCTGAACACATAGAACAAGGAGGAGTTCTAGGGACCAGGCACTATTAGGGATCTCCCAATGGAAATCCAACCCACACTCCAGTTTTAGCGTCACCTTTGATGTTTGTAAGGCAGCTAATTACTGGGCTGCAATAGATGGTTGCGGAGGGATCAGTTACATCCACAGCTATATCCCAAACCATAAGTATTTGTGCCCACCGGATGGGTGTGCAATCTCCACAGTCAGATGTACAGTAAGTGGTGGTCATGTATTAAGTGGCATACCCAAGACCCAAAGGAGATAGAGTACATCTTGTTTGAAAAGAATGATACTAAAGCAGACTTCTGTGGAACGGATAACTGTAATTTGGTGACTCTCACAGTCAAGAATGGCAGTTGGTTCCTGGAACAAAATAAATGGAAAAGACAAAATTGGATGTTTGGGATAGGAATAGATGCGAAAGGCTACGATCCAATATCAGAGGTAGAAATCAAAATTATAACTGCAACCAAAAAATCAGAACAAAAATCATTATTTTGGTCATATTATGAGGAAATGAAGAAACTAAATATTCCTGAAATACCTAGACATGTAGTCAATACCTTTGTTAAGTTAGCTGAAGATATTGCCCATACTTTAGATGTGTCCAACTGTTTTGTGTGTGGTGGAACAAATATGGGAGAAAAATGGCCATGGGAGGCACAAGAATTAAATTATACCAAGGTACTAGAAATGTCTGAGAATAATAGTTTAACCTATACAAGTGGGAAAGATGGTGATTGGACTCTCACTTCCAACAGAATCTTGCGTAGCAATAGGTGACCTCCCATGCACAGGGACTTGGGGAAACGGTAAATGGTGGTCTGGAACCAACGAAACCACTACTATGGATCATTATGCCCTTACTAACTTATCTGGGATGTCATATCTAAAAGACCTCACAGATACCAGTCTCCATTGGCCAGCCCCAGATGGAATGTACTGGATTTGCGGGAAAATGGCATACGGACAACTACCTAAGAACTGGTGTGGATCTTGTGTATTGGGAATAATTTGACCAGGATTTTTCCTGTTACCATTAAAAACTAAGCAAATTCTTGGAGTTCCTATCTATGATGAAGTTGGCAATATAAGACAAAGAAGAGAACTAAGTGCACACACCCAATGCACAGAAGTCACTTGGCAAGAACATGAATGGCCACCTTCCCGCATTATCCTAGTTTATGGTCCGGCTACTTGGGCTGAGGATGGAATGTTTGGATACTGTACCCCTATTTATATGCTCAAAGGCTCATTAGGTTACAAGCAGTGGTAGAGTTAATCACTAATGAGACTGTGAAGAGACTAACTGAATTGGCCAAAGAAAATGTGAAATCCAGGACATATATTATGCAAAATAGTTTAGCCTTGGACAATCTGTTGGCCAAAGAAGGAGGGGTATGTGGAAAATTCAACCTAACAAACTGTTGCATCGAAATAGATGAAAGTGGAAAAGTGTTGAAGGACGTAACAGACAAAATGGTCAAACTAGCTCACGTTCCGGTGCAAACCAGGAAAGGATTTAATTTGGAAGACATATTTTCAGGATGGTGGCCAAAGTTACCAGGCCTACAAACCATCATAGTTATAGCAGTCTTGTTAATTCTAGGATGTATTTTGATTCCCTGCTTACTCCCCTGTGTTATAGCAATGATTCGAAGGATCTCAGAAAGTACAGCCCAATTAACTGCAAAACATAAAACAATGTTAGCTTTATGGGAATATAAAATGTTGCCCCCTAAAGATCCTGAATTGGAGATAGAACGATGGAAGTTTAAGTAGGAAAACTTCCAAAGGGGGGAATAAAGTGGAATAATGAACAAATCATTATTAGAAAAATGATGTGTCTGCATAATTACTGAAATAGTGCTGTGTTAGTAGAATGTGACTAACCTAATGCACATTGCACTTGGAAACAATGTATGTAGCAAGCTCTCCATTGTATACCCATGAGAAATGAACCTAAAGAATTACAATGTGTATTTGAATGTGTATTCCTTTGTTCCTGAGAAAAGGAAAGTATAAAACTGTAGTCTGAACCCGCCCTCGGGGTTCAGAATTGCTGTTGCTAATTGCTTCTGAACCTGCGCAATAAATCTCTCTGCTAAAACCCTCAGGAATTCGTAAGAGTCCTTTCGTTTTCCACAAGAGTAGAGTTAAAAAAACATGACCTGGCAGACATAATATAGTAAGACACACCAAGGAAGAAATAAAGGACTTGAGAGCAGAGGTTCAACATAGCAGAAACAAGTGAGACACAAGATACATGTTCTTTTATCTTAAAATTATTTATAAGATGGCTGGCAGCTTCTAGCTCTTCGATTTAGAGCTAAATAAAAATTATTACACAACTTTAGTAGACCAAAAAGTCTGGGACTTTAGGATCAGGATTCATGATCTCATCTTTCAAAACAAAAAGAAGTGACTGGTAGATGGATTAAAATAGCTAATTAACTGACTTAATTTTGGATCTGGTTAGGCTTGCTAATCCTAGAACTATTGCTGTCTCAGGAAAAGTTCAAAAACTGCAGGGGTAGCTTAAGACCTGTCTAAAAGGACAGAGCCTGAATGGTTAAAATGCTGAATTAGGATTGGGGAGGCCTACAATAAATTCACTCTTAGCCACAAACGCACACAGGGTGATTTTGGAGATTTCTCTCTGATGTTGTAGAGAAACATACCCCACACTCCTAGACCTACTGTGGAAAAGTGGTATATAAATGGGATATATAAATCAGATATAACAAAAAAAATAATAATATAATATCAAAGGCTGAAGAAGTTATCTTGCCAGCTAAAGCGGAAAAGAAAAAAATAATCCAACAAGCATTGATTTTCCTCTCTGACAGGAAAGACACAATAATAATAAACGACATAAGATAATAACAAATTACTATCCTGCCTAAGGCAAACACCTTAATCCACTTCATGCTTCAGTTGATCTAATCCTGAGTACAATGCCACTGTCAAGCAACAGCTTTATATTTTGTTTCCAGACAACACAGAAGAAATGAAGAATACTGGTGGAGTTGCCTAGCAACAAACTATAGCTCTTCATTTCTCTCTGTTTTCCCCTCAAAGAAATCATTATTTGATGAAATTCCAGTGAGAAGCATCTGCTTGAAATATGCAATAGCTCAATTTAGCATTGGCTTGATTTGTGTCGCTAATAATTATAAATATCATACATCAATATATTTCAGTTTAAATTCGTTTTCTATTGATATACATGTACATCATATACATTATTTTCTATTGATACATATTTATATGAATGAATATGAATAGGTGGTGTGTCTCTATAGCTATATAGAAAAATCAAATGTTTCAATAATATAAATTACATACATGAAACTGAAATATTTATAAATTATACCCAAGGACACACAATACTATTTATTTGTAATAATTAATACACTAATTATAAATGAGATTATGATGACACATGATGGGATTTTTAATGGAGTGGAATTTAGTAAATATTAAATAGCTAGCATAACAATTGGGTTATTTTAATATTTGATCTTGATTGTAATATTTGCCTTCAAAAACAAGTGATGAAGGAAAAGTTATGTAAATCTTCCCCTAAAAGGTAACATTCTTGGTGAATTTTAATGCAAATTCTTTTAATGTTTCCCGCCCCTACTGATTTCCTGTTAACAGATCTGTCAACTTCTATTTTTCATTTATGGATGGGATAATTGTCTAGCAAACTGAATGGTTGAAAATTGATCAATAATTGTCACTTGGATTTTGAGATTTGTGATCCTGTGTACACCATATATGATAAGTGATTGTTCAATTTAAGGTTACTGCATCTAAATACAATTATAGAGTAGTGTTTCTTAAATTATTTAGTGTGGGACAATAATGTTCCTCAACAACATGTAAGTATTTACAAGGTGGTCTCAGTGCACTCCATTATCTAATTTTGGATACATTCAGAAATAAAGAAAAGTTGGCTTCAATAACAATCCAGACAACATTTGCTGTGGCAACAAGAGGTTAAGCAATGCCTTCCTTTAGCAGTAGAAGGAGAGAAAGAGAGAAACAGGCAGGGAGGAAGTTTTCTGAAGTTAGAAAAACTGATCTTGTGTTATAGAAAAAGAATCATCTGAATCATTGCCACTTTCTCAGCAAATCTACAACTATTTTTGATAGCTTATTGGAGAAAGAAATTAATAGCAAAGAAACATCATAATGTAATTCTTCTACGTTTAGGTCTAGGACATCTAATGGAAATTGGTACAGATGGTGGTGTTCTAATCTGTGAGTTGGAAACAAAGCACTTCTCCATAAAATATTGGTATTTTGTTATGGATGGTAATGATATATCTGCATGTAAACTGGAATAAAAAGGGTAACATCTTTATTAATTTAGAAAGTATTTCTGGTATTAATTTTGAAAATATGAATAGATAAACTCAAATTAAAATAGAAATATCTCCACTTTGAGAGTCTGGTGAAAGTAACAAATGATCTAAGGAACTTTATTGCAGATGTTCAAATAGTAAAGTAATGTACACATTTCTCCTATTGTTTCCCTTCTGTGTAAGCATAGCATAGATATCATGGGATATGATTGTTTACCCCTTCAGACGTAGTTATTACTTAAATTCAGTGATATTTAAATTAATAGTTTCTAGTATACATAGTGAAATGACAAAGGATGGAGTCAATAAGTTGCTTTGATGCATATAGGAAAGTTTCACATCAAACATGGATATTGCAAATAAGAATAACAATAGTAGTAGTAATATTATTTGGCAATCAATTCTATTTTCACAGGCAGCTATTGTGTAACAGATTTACTATCCTGCTTAGTTAATTGCATCAGTAATTGCATTTGCTCATTATGATATTTTTTTCTGGACCCATCTGATTTATTGAAGAATACATAGTTAAGTAGGCATTCAACAAAGCACCAGAGGGCAGGACAAGAAACAATGGTTGGAAGCTGATCAAAGAGAGAAGCAACCTGGAATTAAGGAAAAACTTCCTGACAGTAAGGACAATTAACCAATGGAACAGCTTACCTTCAGAAATCGTGGGCGCTCCATCATTGGAGATTTTTAAGAAGAGGCTAGACAGTCACTTGTCTGAGATGGTATATAGGTTCTCCTGCGTGAGCAGGGGGCTGGACTAGAAGACCTTCAAGGTCCCTTCCAGCTCTATTCTATTCTCAAATGTATAGATTTAGCCTTTGTTTGAAGTTTAACCATTAAATATTAAAGTTGAAACATTTTGCGTTGTCTCTTGATTATTATTTTTTAAACCAGTGCCTTACCAATTTTGTTACATCTTCTAATGAAACCTATGTCCAAAGAAATAAAACAAGAATATTTTTTCCCTTTGTATTGCTGTGTTTCAAAGGCTTCATAATTTTTATTTAGATGTGTCTTTGCATTATGGTAGATTTTGTATTTGGGAAATACTATCAAATAATATTTGTTTTTTAATTATAACTATGTTTTATATTTATTACTTATAACTAAATATCTGGCTAAATATAAGCAATAAGAAAATAACAAAATGCTAATTTTAACTGAATTTGAATTACTTTTAGATTGCTAATATAAGAAACATAATTTCAGCCTAATCAGCATCAAGTTTTGAGACAAGCCAGCTGAAACACAAAACCCCTTGTCACTTATGCATTGGTAGAAGTGTAAAACAAGTAGAGACCGCAATCAAGTGGACAAACTCCAGAACAAGTGTGCTTCTCTCCTTGGTTAGTTTCCATTCATTATATCTTATCTTGCCTTTTGGTGGTTTAGAAAATAGTTTGACCTCCTCATCTTTGTAGGATCCCCTTAAATATTGGAACACTGCTATAATGTCTCCCCTACTCCTTCTTTTCATTAGACTTGCTGTTGTTGTTGTTAGTTGCAAAGTTGTGTCCAACCCATCGTGACCCCATGGACAACGTTCCTCTAGGTCTTCCTGTCCTCTACCATCTTCTGGAGTCCATTTAAGCTCACGCCTACTGCTTCAGTGACTCCATCCAGCCACCTCATTCTCTGTCGTCCCCTTCTTCCATTGCCCTCAATCTTTCCCAGCATTAGGCCCTTCTCCAGTGAGTCCTTCCTTCTCATTAGGTGGCCAAAGTATTTGAGCTTCAACTTCAGGATCTGGCCTTCCAAAGAGCAGTCAGGGTTGATCTCTTCTAGGACCGACCAGTTTTCTAGTCATTAGACTAGACATACTCAATTCCTATAAACGTTCTTCATATATTTTAGCCTCCAACTCCCTAATGATTCTTGTTGCTCTTTTCTGCACTCTTTCCAGAATCTCAACATCTTTTTTATATTGCACTGGTTGCATGTGATATTACTAAAGCTTTGAAACAACAACACTGTCAAAAACTTAATATATAACAGACTAATGCAAAATTATTTCCTTTGAAAAGTTGAATGATTCATAATGAAATAAATATTGAGAAATAATCAAGACTTTGTTAGGAAAAATAAAATATAAAATAATAGATATTGCACTCAAAACAGATACAAAGAAAGCCAGAAATTTAGTGAAAAGGTTAAATATACCTAATTGATAATATTGGCAGTTATTGTTTTTTTGCAACTGACAGCACAGAAATTAGTGCTTAATGAGAACACATTCTGAGAAAAATGAGATACTGCAAGAAGAAACTATTTTCTTGACAAAGTTTTCAGTGAAATTAAGCAATTTCCAATGCTATCAATCCATCATATTAGTCATGGTGATGATAGTGCTGTGCTATGGATTATAATAAATTCTAAAAGTACTGCAACCTCTAAAAATAAAGAAATATTCAATAATGTGATCACATTAACATAGTGACTTGTGACAATTGTAAAATAAAGTAATTTTAAAGTGTTAATTCACCTCAATATTGCAGAAAATATAAGGGGTAATTAAAAAATATCCAAACAAATTGTATTCTGTAAGAATAAAAGATGTTAGCTGGCTAGTTTGATTCACTTTGGATGAACTGTTGTTAATGTTTTTCTAAAAACTAATGGAGGAGGCCAATGATCTGCAGGCTTTTATAGGAGAAAGAAGCTGCATCTAGACTAGACTCATTGCAAAAGACAAGAGTACTTCATCCCTCAACCTTCACAGATCACACTAAGCGGCATGCTCAGATGAATAAAGGACAGCAGCACAGACCTGCCAAGGTGTCTGAGATTAGCCAGAAGTGCCAGGAGCCAAGTACAAGCACTGCCCTACCACCACCTAGATCGTGGGTGTCAAACTCAATCGCATCACGTGATGTATTGTGACGTATCTTGATGTCTTTTGCCTTTGTGGAGTCAGGGTGGGCATGGCTTGTGTGTGACACATCTGGCCCATGGGCCACCAGTTTAACACTCTGTCTAGCTGCTAAACAATAAACAAGAAAAGGAATTTTTCAGGAAATTGTTTCTGAGCACACACATCTTATTGTACTCATCTCTCACTCCTTAACTTATCTTGACATTAACCAGAAAATAAAGCAGTCTGGGTAATATCCACGGGATGATTTAATCCCCTTTTCACATTTTATACAGAACCATGCTAGTTCTTGGTTGTTTTATGCATATATTTGGTAATATATTCTTTTTGTTCATTCCTTAATACTGTTGTCACATTCCAAACTACTTGTCTGCAGTCTTCTCCATCTCACATACAATACAACAGGTCATGATAAACTGATTGTAAGGACCCACCCCACTTTGCATCTTAAGAAGACAGAACTCTTGGAATATTTCTTCCAACAGGCATCCTTTATTAAGAGAAAATGGTTGCAGGCATTCTAGACAGGACCTGGGGCCCAAGCCCTACGGTTCAAGGTTTTAAGGGATCCCCAGCAGCCCCACCATCTTTCCAGCAACAATCCCAGGCATTACATTTCCACCCCCTTTTCCCTCACTGCCGGTGGAAGGGAGACTTCAGAGAGGAGCAGATGAAAGCTAATGGCCCTATTGTTATGATTTAGTCCTTTTGGTGGTATCCACATTCAATTCCTTTGAAGTTGTACCGAAGGAAGTGAGGGCCATAAAACCCCTTTGTTCACCGCTCTTCCCCTTCATCGTATGACAAAATCCAGAGAGGGCAGAAATGGGATTTTCCATAGTCGATAACTAGAGATGAAATATAATTGGATTCTGACACTGATTTCTGATTGTTTATATATGATTCCTGTAAGTTAAAATATTCAGCCTTTAAAAAAAAGCTGGAGTTATGTTGCTTAATTTGAGAAAGGCACAGGGAATATTTCAGAAAAAAAATGCTAGCTGGACTCCTAAATAAAGGACCGACAGCCTCATCTCTGACAGAGCTCAGAAATAATCATCCTTAGTACTATGTTGCTATCAGGTGATATAAAAATGCAATGAAAATAGTTCAGGACCCAGTTGAGAGTAATTTACCGGTCCACTGATAAAACTATAACGTTCAACTGACCAGATCACAGATTATTACAACTTCCTATGACAGTGCAGTACTCCTGTAATACTGCTTAATGTTGCATATTTAATTTGGTAACATAGCAAAGGAAAAGGCTTATTTATTCTGGCTGAATGGAATGGATTACAAAATACTAGAAGTTATAAAAGTTATAAAAATTCCCTGTATATTTAATTAGGTAACACTGCAAAGGAAGAGGCTGATTAATTCTTACTGAGTGAAATGGATTATAAAATACTAGAAGTTATAAAACTTATAAAACATTAAAAAACTAATGTATATATAAAAACAAGAATCTAAAAGAAGAGCTATCTCTTCTTTTAGATTTTTGTTTTTATATATACATTAGTATTGGATGAGTGTAGGGTACATAAAAAGTTAGTAACTGAAAGACTATATCTATCAAGTTACAAAGTACTCTAATACATCAAACTCATTTTAGAATTTTGATTGCCATTCCACCATTACATGTTGCAACAGGGTTGGTATGTGAAAGCAATAATGTAGCATAAAATTGTCCTATGCACCCTGTCATTTATGTAATAATTGTGATATGTAAATACATTTGCAGTACAGGCACTGGAGAAGAACATGCTCTTTTGTTCTGTATCTCCAAAGCTACAAAGCCATTGTCTCTTTGAGTTAAGAATCTTCTTGTATTGACCTTAAAGGACAGCTAAGGACAGGATGTGACACTATGCCAGAGTACAGGTTCTACTGTGTTTGATGCTTTTATTTATTTTTTTAAAAATATGTTTTATTGGGGTTTTTTTTTACATATCACCATCAATATTTGGTAAACAGTGAGTTGTTTGGGTTTGTATTTACAAATAATAAATAACAGTTTCTATAGTTCCATATTCCACCTAGTAGCTTTCCTTGATTTTCTCTTCTTCCAATAATATTCTCTTTTATCAACCTTAAATTAGTACATTTCTTGGTAGTTTTAAAAGATAACAATTAAATATCTACAAATATCCTCCACCTCATTATTAAACTTCTTTTCTAATTAATCATCTAGATCACCTCATCATAGATCCTGTTTTTAGAGTTCTCATTTAAATTTATTTTCCCCTCAATATTCAAAAGAAAACATTTTTACCTGTTAAAATTTTCTTAAAGTTAATTACACTTATATATTGAAGTTTTTTTCCTCATGTGAACCATCCCAACACTTACATTTTTCATATTTTGAAACACAAAGAACAAAAGACAGAAATAATATATTGTCTAAAACAACCATATCCCTCTTAAACTAGAATACATTTATAAACAATGTTTCATTTTTAAGCATATTCAAGTCTCCAAAATCCATTATATTTAAGTATTTAATACATTTCCCTCATATAAATCATCCCAAACATTTTCGTATTTCTCATATCATAAGCAAAAAAACACTGTATTGCTTAAGGAGCCTATCCCTCCTAAGCTAAGATTCATTTGTATTCAGAATTGTATTTCTTTAACCATATTCAAACAAGTGCTTAGTCTTTAACTATTCCATTAAACAAGTCCCGTCATCTAATTTCTTAATTCTGACTTTAACCCCCCTTTTTTTGACAAACATTTTTCCTAATCAGTATGTTCCATTGAACCCCGAGATTTTCCCATAGTTTTGTAGATGTTGTTGTCAGCACAAAAGATAAGTCAATTAGAGTATTTTTTTGTGGGAATATTCCTCAGAGATCTTTTTCCTTTTTTCTCTCTTAGTTTCTCCCATCACCTTTTTTCTCTCAAGTTCTTGGAATCTTAACCTATAGGTTATCATTATTTCTGGAACCTTTTCTCCATCTGGATTACATCACGGTTCCTTCCATTATTAAATTCCATCTCTAAGTTTCTTTCCACTAGTTTATGTTCAGTTATCTGCTTTACTTGATCTCTCTCTCTTTGTTTTCTGATCATTTATTTGTTGTGATGTTAAATTGAGAATGTATTCATTTAAGTTTTCAAATTTATTTTTAATTTCCTCATGGTTTGAAAGTAATGTCATTTGTATTTGTTGTAACATAACATACATTTCCTTCTGGGAACTATTTATTTTTTCCTGATATGTTCTTTCTGCAGACCTCTGATGCTCCATAATGACCAAAATTCAAAGTTTTCCTTTCTCTGCCAACTGCTTTAAAGTAACAGTTTAAAAAGTATTTATAACCCAGGAAGGTCAATTTTTTCTAGGTTTTATAGTTCTTGCTTTGTAGATAGTTCACAATGTTTTCTTTTCTTTTATTGCAGCTGTCCTTGTTTAGTTAAAGCTTTAAAGGTTACAATAATAAGTTTTTTCTGGGCTGTATATTGAGAGCAGTATTTTCATCCACCGCTAGATGTCAGCATCAGCTCATGTTTCAGTTTTCAAAACAAATTACCATTTATTTCCATCAATAATCTTTTGCCAGGAGAATCATAACATAATCCATCAATTTCACACTTTCCAAGTTTAAGTCTTATATTGATTTCATTTCTGTATAATTCTATTCCCCATAAATTTAATTCGCCACTTCCGTTTAGAGGAGGGTGGAACAGAAATCCTCCCCTCTCACTTTCAGAGGATTTTTACTTCTGGGGGGTTTTTTTCAAGAAAAAGAAGAGAGAGAATCAATATCCTTACCTAGTTCAATCACGCTGTTTACGATCATGCTTAATTTAGTACTTTTTGGCTTTGGCTGCATGCAGCTTGGGCTAGACTCACGAATGATGCTAGCCTTTCTTCTGCTAGTTTCTGGAGAGCTTTCCCTGGACATCCAGATTGACCACAATCTTTCCATGACCGGCGGGGCTTCTCTCCTTCACCACCTCTTTAGGGTGGCTTTTGGCCCATTTAGGGTCCCCAAACAGAGAGAAATCAGCCATAGGTTGCAGAGCCCCTCAGCTGTTGCACTAACTGCACAAAACCAGAAGCCTCTGTGTTTAGGTACTTTTAATTCAGTAAGGTATGGAATGAGGAAGACTGTTGGATTAATCAGCAGAAACATTTTGTGTCCTGGCTAGATTCAGCTGACACCCTGCTACATATCATTTGGCATGATCATACTCCATGCTGAGCAAAACACCAGGAGAGAAGCCCAAGGATGAGATTTCAACTGCCCCTACCTGTTTCCATGTAGATTAAAAATCATTGCCCATATAAATAGTTCTCGATTTACAATTATAATTGAGCCCAGAATTACAATCATAAATCATTGCAGCAACAAGTGGGTCATCATGTGACTGCGCTTGATTTTATGACCTTTTATTGTGGTTATTGTTAAATAAATGTGGCATTCATTAAGTGACCTCTGTGGTCTTTAAATAAATCTGTTTTATACAATGGATGTTTATTTGCCAAAAATCAGAAATTCAGGCCAAAAACCATTAAAAAACATCAAAAATCAGAGTTATGTGACCATGGGAAACTACAAATAGCCATAAAGCTGAGCCAGTTGCCAAGCTCCCAAAATGTAATCATGTAACCAAAAGGGGGCTTGCAAGACCATTGTAAGTTTTAAATTGGGCTGTAAATACATTTTGGAAAGTCCATCATAGCTTTGAATGGTTGCTAAGCAATAGTTTATAAGTCAAGGACTACCTGTAGTTACTAGTGCAATGCCAAGGGGAAAGAAAGATAATTTAAGCCAGGGCTTTTCAATCTTTTCACCCATTGTACCACATTTAGGATATGGCAATATCCGAGTACAACCAGGTGTCATAAACTTGATGACCAAAAAAAAGAGGGAAAAGTGATAAAGTACAGGTAGTCCTCGACTTACAACACTTCACTTAGTGACTGTTCGAAGTTACAATGGCACTGAAAAAAGTGCCCCCCAAGCCACAGCCGAGCAAGACATCTGCCTGCCCGCCCGGCAGCGCTCTTCCACCTGTCCGAGGTTTTCATTGTTGTGAGCATTTCTGTTGAGGATTGGCAGCAGGGATGGGGTGGGGGGTTGGTTTTTATTCTCCCCATCTGCTGGGTGGTTGCAGCAGGTTTTGGTCACTTCACATGACCCTGGGACACTGTGACCATCATAAATATGAAGTGGGCAACAAAGTGGCAAATGCATTTTAACCTAAACAAGTGCAAAGTTATGCACATCGGGGCAAAGAACCCCAATTATACTTACCAACTGATGGGGACCAAACTTTCTGAGACAACCCAAGAAAGGGATCTTGGGGTTTTGGTGGACAGCTCGATGAAGATGTCAACCCAATGCGCAGCAGCAGTAAAAAAAGCAAATTCCATGCTTGGCATGATTAGGAAGGGAATCGAAAATAAGTCAGCAAGTGTTGTATTGCCTCTGTACAAATCGATGGTGAGACCACACTTGGAGTACTGTGTACAGTTCTGGTCACCGCACCTCAAGAAGGATATAATGGAACTGGAAAAGGTGCAAAAAAGGATTACCTAGCACTTGCATCTGGCTCCTGGACCTTGTCATTGGTCCTAACTGATTAAATTGTACTCTGGACATATCCTTGACACTGGTATCCAACCCTTTCCTGTTCCTCCTTCGTATGCTATCATTCACTCCCTCGTCACTAATTCTTGGGCTCAGCAGGATCCTCCCTCCCCTTTTTTGGGTGATCACTACCTCCATACTCCCCTCACCCTGCTTCACCTTATCCTTCTCACTAGGGGTCCTGGGGTGCAGACCGTTCAATCCTCCCTTGCCTCTACTACATGCTTCATTCGGGCTCCAGTCAATCCTTCCCCCCCCCCAATGGATAGTAAACTGGGCATTTCTCTCCACTCCGCATCTTCCACCTTCCTCTCCCTGTTTGTGTGAGCGGCACCTATTTGCTTGTCATTCCCCTCATTCCCTTTTCCTCTGTTCCTTTTTTCAAAGCTCCCTATTTCTATCATTTCTGGGGTATCCTGCCATCTAATCTGCTGTTGATAGTCACGATTTTTGCCTAATGCTGGTCTCCTGCATTCTCCTCTCATGGTAGAATCTCTACGCTGTGTGTGTGAATGTTCTTTGCCTGTGGTCTTGTGCGTGCATGTCAAGCAAATCGATAGGACCTCTCCTTCTCCTTTCAGTTGCGACCAGGTTGTCATTGCATGGCCGCCAGTTCTACATGCGGCAGTCCGTCCTTATTACTATGTCTAGCGTCATCCCCCACAGTTGCATGGTCTGGCCCCCTAATGCTCGTGCTGGCATCTCGAGCGTCGATCATCCGTTCGGGGGTTGGTACTCTTTCAAGGTGCATTGGGGAGCTCCGAGGTTCTCTCACCACACCAATCTTTTCTCTCTCGTCACTCAGAAGTCTCCCAGTTCTCTGTGAGCTCGTGTTTGCCTTCAGTGTCGGGAAGTTCATCAGCTGTTGATCGGGACTCATCAGCTGTTGGTTGGGCACGCAAAAAGTGCTCGCAAACTGCTGGGAATTGGTCTCAACTCCATTTTCTCGATCGCACGGAAGGTTAGCTATGGCTCTGCTTTCTCGGCCACACGGCAGTTGATTGAGTTGTCTTCGATGGGTGGGGTGACGGTGCGTACTCCATGCCCTCAATGCCTGCTGTGGTGGACAAAGGTCTATATGACGGTTTATCGAGTCTTTGTCTGAAAGCCAGGCCTCCTTTAATAGTCGGCCCCCTTTTGTGGCGTCACTAGACAAGATCTGTACATTGTCAAAATCGAATTGATGATCAAACTTCGCCATGTGCATCCAGACTTGAAAGTATTGCTCACCCCTTTTGATAACCAGTTTATGTTCATGCAAATGGGTTTTAAATCTTTTTGATGTTTCAGCCACATAATTACTATGGCAGTTCTTGCAGTCAATTCTATATATCACCGCAGATTTCTCTATAGTGGGGAGTAGATCCTTGGGGCGCATGACCTTGGATCGCAACGTTTTGGCTAGGTTTATGAGCCACTTTTACGTTATGAGGGGCCAACAGTCTGGCTGTCGCTTTGGAGACGTTACTAATATAGGGCAGGGAAATGCGTTTTGTTTGTGATGATGGCTCATCCATCTGTCGGTTGCCCCGAGGTTTAGGTGTTATACTGTGACATTTTATAAATCTCAATGGGTAGCCGTTTTGCTTGCAAACACAGAAGAGGTGCCTCCTTTCCTCCACCTTAGCCTCAGCCGTACTGCAGTGTGAACTTACCCGCTTAAATAACGTTCTGATGAAGCTAACTTTATGAGATATGGATGTAGAAGTTAATAGTGAGGTAGCCAAGTTTGCTGATGACACTAAATTGTTCCGGGTTGTGAAAAGTGAAACTGATTGTCGGGAGCTCCAGAAGGATCTCTCGAAATTGTGTGAGTGGGCAACAAAGTGGCAAATGCATTTTAACCTAAACAAGTGCAAAGTTATGCACATCGGGGCAAAGAACCCCAATTATACTTACCAACTGATGGGGACCAAACTTTCTGAGACAACCCAAGAAAGGGATCTTGGGGTTTTGGTGGACAGCTCGATGAAGATGTCAACCCAATGCGCAGCAGCAGTAAAAAAAAGCAAATTCCATGCTTGGCATGATTAGGAAGGGAATCGAAAATAAGTCAGCAAGTGTTGTATTGCCTCTGTACAAATCGATGGTGAGACCACACTTGGAGTACTGTGTACAGTTCTGGTCACCGCACCTCAAGAAGGATATAATGGAACTGGAAAAGGTGCAAAAAAGGGCAACAAGAATGATCAAGGAAATGGAGCGCCTCCCTTATGAAACCAGATTGCAACGCCTTGGTCTCTTCAGCCTTGAAAGACGGCGTTTAAGGGGTGACTTGATCGAAGTGTATAAAATCATGCATGGGATAGAAAAGGTGGATAGAGAAAAATTATTTTCTCTATCACACAATACCAGGACAAGGGGGCACTCCCTAAAGCTTATAGCTACCCGGTAAGAAAGTGAGGACAAATAAAGGGAAATATTTCTTCACCCAGAGGGTCGTTGATTTATGGAATTCACTTCCTGAAGGGGTCGTGACAGCTGTCAGCCTTGACAGCTTCAAGGCAGGGCTAGATAGATTCATGGATGCAAAGTGTATTGGTGGTTATTAAAACAGATGTCCATGTGCCGCCTCTATGTTGGTTGAGGCAGGCAGGATTCCCTTGAGTACCATTTGTTTGGGGGTCAAGGGAAAGGGAGGGTTTTGCCTTCTCTTTCTGCTCAAGATCCCCATGTACATTTGGTGGGCCACTGTGTGACACAGAATGCTGGACTCGATGGGCTTTGGCCTGATTCAGCATGGCTCTTCTTATGTTCTTATGTTCTTATGAATCAGTTGCCAAGCGTCTGAATGTAAATCACAAGACCCTGGAGATGCTACAACATTCCAGCTGATCGGCTCTTCTTCTGGGCACAGCAGAAATGCCAGGATCAGTGCTGCTTTCCAGCTGATTGGTGCTTCTTCTGGGCTCAGCAGAAGCGCCAGGATCAGCGCCGAGTTCCAGCTGGAATCTGACACTGATCCTGGTGCTTCCACTGAGCCCTGACAGCCCCGAAGAAGCACTGATCCTGGCGCTTCCACTGAGTCCTGATAGCCCTGCAGCTCCAGCCATCTTTCACTCAGGCTTGTGCGGTGCTGCCACCGGTTCAACTCATTCCTTTCCACTGCTACCATTTTTCTAGGATGGTCGCGTACCACCTGCCAGGTGCCAATGTACCACAGGTGGTACCCGTACCACAGGTTGAAAAGCCCTGATCTAAGTCAGGAGTTGATTATGACAATTCACAAAGCCTATTTCTTAACAGAATAACAAGAGTGGGAAGGGACCTTGGAGGTATTCTAGCCAAGGCTCAAGCAAAAGACCCTATACCATTCCAGACAAATGGCTGTCCAATCCCTTCTTAAAAGCCTCCTGTGATGGAGCACCCACAACCTCTGAAGGCAAGCCATTCTACTGGTTAATTATTCTCACTTTCAGGAAATTTCTCCTTAGTTCTAGATTGCTTTTCTCCTTGATTAGTTTCCATCCACTGCTTTTGTCTTGCTTTGTAAAATAGGTTGACCCCCTCTTCTTTGCGACAGCTCCTCAAATATTGGATCATTGCTATCATGTCACCCCAGTCCTTCTTTTCACTAGACTAGACATATTCAATTCCTGCAACCATTCTTCATATATTTTAGCTTCCAGTCCCGAAGCATCTTTGTTGCTCTTCTCTGTACTCTTTTCCAAAGTCTCAACATCTTTTTTATATTGTGGTGACCAAGACTGGATGCAGTATTCCAAGTGTGGTAGTACCAAGGCATTATAAAGTGGTACTGACACTTCATGTGATCTTGATTCTATCCCTCTGTTAATGCAGCCTAGGATAGCATTGGCTTTTTTGGAGGCTGCAGCACACTGTGGCTCATTTTTAAATGATTGTCCACTAGGACTCCAAGATCCTCTCGCAGTTACTCTTATTGAGCCAGGTTTCACCAATATGTACCTGTATATTTGTTTTTTCTTACCTGAGTGTAAAAATCTTACTTTTCTTTCCATTAAATTTCATTTTGGTAGAAAGGGCCCAGACATACGGTCCTTTATCTAAGCACTATTCTAGAGCTCCATAAAGAAAGAGAAACTTCTGCTTAGTCCATCAAAGAAGCAAGTCTTATGCTGGGTTCCTCAAATCCTCCAACATGTTTGGAGCCATACACAGATTCAATTATATTGGTAAATATTTCTAAATAATTATCTATGTTCAAGATTCTATAATAAATTATTCATACAGTATTATGCTTCATAGGATAATGGATGCTACTGGACCTGGACCTAGATATTGCACCGGAGCCTTATCCATGCATACCACAAAATGCTACAACCTGCTGTAGAAAATTGGAAGGAAGAAAAAGAAAAGTATGAAGTTATACTGGATCTAGGCTTGTCTACTCAAAAGTAGAAAAGGGCCTAGCATAGTCTAGCTCTACAAATTAGGGCTGATCAGTGCAAGCTTGCCCAGACACAGGATAGATGTTTATTTATTTAAGAACTCTCCTGATTGTGTTATACTTTATTACTAACTCTTTGTGACAACCCAGCCATATATACTCCATATCTTACTTCAAGCTAAAGAAGAGAATATGACTCTGTTTGACGTGTTTATTGTTTTATACTATTTTTTTTGTAGGTTGCCCAGAGTCATTTATTCTGAGACGGGCGGTCCTATGAATTTGACAAACAAACCAGTCTCTTTGGAAATCTTAACTGTCCCCTGCATTTAGCAACATAAATTATTTTGCCCTTGAATCTGGATTGCCAGTAAAGGTTTTGTATAAATGCAAATCTGTACTCCTAAAGTCTATGGCTTAATATGATGAGTTCACTACTATTTCTAATTGTCAGCCTTGAATTCTTGCTATTTGATTTGAGTACCATTAGCCAAGATATGCAACTTTGAACATCACCACTGAAGATGAACAATTAAAAATAACTAAGGTTTATTTATTTATTCAAAATAAATAAGGTTTTACCTTTACAGTTCTATCTTTTATTTCAATTCTTCACTTTGGGAAAATAATACTTAAATATTGTTACATAGACAAAATACTCTTGCCCATCCTACAAAAGAGCTCATTAATAGGTCACAAAGATTGGCCAGTCATTTGTGACTTCCATTGTATATTTGTGTTGTTTGGTTTCATTTTATTCCTTTTGCCCTGCTCAGTCTTTTTTTGAGTATGCTCTTTAGCATACCACACAATTGCCCATCCTCAGTTTATGGCATAACAAAGATCTTTTAATCAGACTATTCTATTTAACATCTACAATGACCTATATGAAGGTGGAATCCAGGATGAGAGACTGGAGGTCTGCAAATATTTTTCTTTTATTTCATTCCAAAGGAGCTGTAAAAAAAGAACAAAGCAATCCAGGTTTCTCAATGAAAATCATTGATAAAGAGGCAAAGAAATATAAAAGATAGCTAATATACAAAAAATCTGATACAGGAATAGATCTATGGCTTGTTCTGGGTGGGCTATATTCTTTCTTCACTTCTGTTGTGTGCAGCTTTTCAACTGAAATAACAGTTCTTTCTCCTGGAGAAGTCAGATGTGCTCATTATTATTCAGGTCTTTAATAATGACTGTATCTTTTGATATATATATAAATATAAAGCTGCCTTTAAAAGATAAGGAACTATAGGTACTAATAAATGTGACTGCTAGGCTGCTTTCTGGAGTTCAGTATTTGAACTGAACACTGATTCTGTTTTGGCTTTATTTCTACACTAACTTGAGATGGTTATTAGCCTGGGACCAAAATATTTGAAGAACTTTTCTCTAGACTTACTAGCAAAGCTAGTAAGCTCCATGGGGAAGCAGACTAGAAACATTATTTCAAACCAAAGAGCTAATGAGAATTATATCTCTGATGCCATACCAAAAATTTGAAACTAAATCACAGTATGGAAATACTTAAGTAGAAATATGTAAGTGAGCTACTAGTTAGAGCAGTGCTTCTCAATCTCATCACTGCTATTTTTATTGTGAAAAAAATGTAAAAATTCCTGGGAGAGGGGACTATGTATTATTCATTATACCTCATTTAAAATGTCTGTATAATAATCAATGTGGATTTCTTGATGAAATAACATCATAGAGCAATAGCAATAGGACTTAAACTTATATACCGCTTCATTGTGCTTTATAGCTCTCTCTAAGCATTTGCAGAGATAGCCTATTACCCCCCCCCAACAATCTGGGCCCTCATTTTACCGATCTCAGAAGGATGGAAGGCTGAGTCAACCTTGAGCCAGTCAGCATCGAACTGCTGGCAGTCGGCAGAATTAGCCTGCAATACTGCGTTCTAACCATTGGTACTACCATGGCTCTTATATGCATACATTTTGTTTTTTCTTCGTCTTATAATCCATATCTTCTTAACTACCATCAGCACTAAATTGGCAAAAACAAAGTTAACATGTCTGAGAACCAAAGCTTAATAGGAGTTTTTATTCTTGAATTTAAAAGCTACTCTTTTTGCCTGGTCTCTACAATCATGCTCATGTCAAATCAACACAAACTATTCTTATCAGGTATTTTCTAGTAGGCCTATTTATTAATGTTGGGAATAGTCAAATCTTGGGTCAAATCATAACTGCTTTGAAAACAGCCTTTCATCATTCAAATAACTGTTATATCTCCATGTCTGTATATATTCAATGAAAACAACATTCAGTTGACTTGATTTCACAACATTTATTTTATTGGTCTTCTATTTTTATTAATAAGTGAATTAATAAATAAACAGAAGAAAACTTTGTTAAAAACAATGGAGGTAAATAAACACAATTCCTCTTGGAATCCACAGCACCAGGTTTCTAGAAGGTCTTGATTTTTATTATTGGATTACTGAATGTGTCATTAATCAGACCTAAGTGTTTGGGATTTGCAGATATTCTCAGGAGAAGGTTCAGGAAATATTTACACTGAAGTGTGCGTGGTGGATTGTCATCAGTGGAACTACTAACATTCCTGCCCCTCAATCTCTCTTGTGGTAACTCATTAACTAAGAAAGCCAAGATAATTTGGTTAAAATTAGAAGGGTCCACAAGGGGATTTGTGCATTACATTTCCTTCTACTCTTAATGTGAAAACTAATAATACAAATCTTTCAAAGTTGAAAGACCAGCCAGTAATTTCTGGTAACATAGTATTCATGACATTTGGAAATGTGATTATTTCTTCTTATGGAATTTACTTGCCAAACCATCAGAATGGGAAAAGACACCATTAGAATACAAATGGATATCTAATAATAAAAAAAATTAAAAAAAAAGAATATGCTTAACTGAATACCATATATTGGGTTAAACTTGATGAGAAGCATTCAGGCCCATATTTCACTTTTCCCGCAAGTATGGAAATGTTCTTCTTGACGTGGGCATGGCTTCAGATTGAATGTCAAAAAGCTACTTTGGAGTACAGATCAGAACAAATGTAGATTCTTTTTCAAATTGAATTCAAGTTTTATATCATCCTAAAACATAATCCTGGAGACATACATTTAAGCAGCAAAAGTGATTAGAAGCTACATAAGTATTGTATGTTCCAGGAGCACATCAAAATAACAAGAGCAGATAAAAGTACTTTTTGAAGGAAATTTTAGTTAGCACTCATGAACTAATAAGATAATCTGCTATTTTCATCACAAATATAGCAACTGCTAATGAGCTGTCTGATAGGATGCAATCTACACATTTTTAACATCTCAGATGCTACGTTCAAATTTGCTTACAAAAAAGCTGTATTCCTGATTATACTAAGCATTCTCCTGAAAGAAAGCTACTTATATTAATACCATTTTAATACAGTTCAATAAAAGCAAATACCTAATGAGTGACAATAAAATAGCATAATTGTCAAATACTATCTGAGACATTTCTCGTGGTGATGAACACTGTACATTCAGCACAGGCTTGCATTTTAAGGAAACAAAGTGTAAGATATGTCAATTAGCAATTAACACTTAGGAATTCCTTTTTCCAAGCAGAAAGCATTCCTATTTGACATTTTTTTAAACCTCCCTTATAGAATATGGTATCTTCTCCAACTTGATGCAATCCAAATATTTTTAATACAGTTGTCCCAGTGGCATGCCATTAGAACTGCCCAAAGTGGTTTGGGGCACTAGGGGCGTTAAGCAGGCTCAAGTCGCAACTGCGAAACATTTACAAATCCAAATTTCTTTTTCTGACAAAGAGTTAAAGAATTAAATTGGGAGACTAAGATGGCCATTTCGAGCTCATTCTGCTCTCTTCAGTTAGCCACACCCTTTATGGGATTCGAACCTGGGCAGTTTACATACTAGGCAGTGATTTAACCACCAAGCCACAGGCTCTCCTCCCCTCTTTGCCAGCCGAGTCAAGGGAGTATATACAGGAAGTTTTTCAGACAGACCGGTCTGATTGATTACACCTTGGCATTTTAACTGCTATACTGCAATTCTACTTTTTACAATCTCTTTTGCCTTGCAGCCCCCCAACTAGGGGCGTTAAGCAGGCTCAAGTTGCAACTGCGAAACATTTACAAATCCAAATTTCTTTTTCTGACAAAGAGTTAAAGAATTAAATTGGGAGACTAAGATGGCCATTTCGAGCTCATTCTGCTCTCTTCAGTTAGCCACACCCTTTATGGGATTCAAACCTGCGCAGTTTACATACTAGGCAGTGATTTAACCACCAAGCCATCAGACAGACCGGCCTGTCTGAAAAACGTAAAAAACTCATTCCAGTTCATAGAGATCATAAAGAAACAAAACTTACAGCCCAGCGACCTACTTGTGAGCTTCGATGTCATATCCCTCTTCACCAAAGTGCCAATCAAAGAAGCCCTGACAGCTATCCAAAACAAATATAACCCCCCAACACATCCTAGATCTGACCAACCACTGCCTATCCAACACATACTTCATCTATAATGGACAAAAATACAAACAAATAGAAGGAGCACCCATGGGGTCACCCCTCTCACCTGTCATTGCAAACCTCTACATGGAACACTTTGAAACCTCTACATGGAACACTTTGAAACCCAAGCTCTAGAAAAATCTGATCACAAACCCAAACTCTGGCTCAGATATGTAGACGACACCTTCATAATCTGGCCACATGGGAAAGAAAAACTGGACAACTTCCTCACACACCTCAACAGCCTACACCCCAAAATACAGTTCACCATGGAAACAGAAGCTAATAACCAACTTCCTTTCCTGGATTTCTTAGTCTACAAGATACACCATCTACCAGAAGAAAACACACACAAACTGCTATCTGCACGCACTCTCACACCACTACCCAGCACAAATCAACTCCGTAGCCAAGACACTCATCTCCAGAACAAAATGCTTAGCTGACGAACAACACCTAAAAACCGAACTACACACTCTCACTAATATCCAACGGATTCCAAAGAAATAAGATTACAAACCTAATCCAAAAAGAAACCTCCACTAAAATCCAAGACAGATAACAAGAAAACGGCAAAGCCCTCCTCCCATACATAAAAGGCACCATAGAAAAAATCAGCAAGATCCTCCACAAACACAACATCAAGACAGCATTCTGCATAAACAGAAAAATATCCACCATCCTGAGAAACCCCAAAGACAAAATTGAGTTAGAAAATCAAGGAGTATATGAAATCCCATGCACCGCTTGCCCCACCACATACATCGGACAAACCAATAGAAGAATAAGTGCCCGCACTGAAGAATACAAGAACTCAGTCAAAAAAGAGGAACCAACTTCTTTCCTGGTCCAACACCTTAAAGCCACAGGACATGAAATTGACTTTAAAAAGACCAGAACTATTGCCAAAACTGAACACTTTAATAACAGAATAATCAGAGAAGCCATCGAGATAGAAAAACACCCACACAGCATGAATAAACGAGATGATACCTCCTGCCTACCAGCCATTTGGAAACCCGCCCTTATTGACAAATGAGTCCCTAACACAAAGAATGACACCAAACCGACACTCATGAAAACCACACAGGATGTCACCACCACATATCCACGCAAAAAGCAAACCCAAACCCACACCGATGATGAGGCATGATCACAAACCAGAAGCCAGACCACAGCTGCATCATTAGCCACTTTAAATCCCTCCAATCCATACATGAAGCAAACTGACACCCACTATGAAGATGAGGCACAACCATGAATGTGAAGCCAAATAACAGCAATGCAGCTCACCATCTCAGATCCCCCTGCAACTCAGACTAACCTAAGCACAACAAAGCCCCCACCCAAACAGAACATTCCCCCATCCAATCAGAGCACAGCCAAGCCCCTAACCAATCAGAACACACCTCCACCCAATCAGAACACAGCCAAGCTCCCACCCAATCAGTTCATACCCCCACTGGCAGTTAAAAGGAAGAAACAGCTACGATCACACATTGCTCCTAGAAGCACGAAGCCGAAAACACCAGCCTGAAGATGACGAATGGGACTTCGTTGAAACGTCACCAAGACACTTCCAATTTTACGCGGGAGAAAACCCGAATAACCAAAGACCTACATACAAACACCTGCGAAAACCTATATATATAGATAGATGTTTAGACTGGATTTGGCATTTTTGTTCACTGATAGTGTCCCTCCCAAGGACCTAGGGTAGGCAGATATTCTTTAATAATATTAAAAGTATCACCGCAGGATAGGTTATTACAAGTAATGTTGCCTTTTGCAATTGACTGCTGGTGATTTCACCAATGCCATGGTGTTTAAGTAGTGCTCCACATGTTTTGGAATTGCATCCAAGGTGCCTATTACTATTGGTACTATATTTGCTTTCTTTTGTCACAGTCTTTCTATTTCTATTTGCAGGTTGTATTTTGCAGTTCTTTCTCTTCTATCCTGCTTTCTCCAGGTAGTGGCACATACATTACCTGGAGAAGGTTTTTTTGTCTTTGGGGTTTTTTTGTCTTTTTTATCAACAATCATTAACTCTGAGGGGTTGTGTGGCAGATGCTATACAGATGCAGTTCTGTACAGTATGTATTTAGTCTGAAGTTTGGCCTTGTGAAGGTAGAATTAGCCCCTCTGTCTCTTTCTTCAATTTTCCTGCTTCTAGCTATTGACAGGTCTGCTTTGCCTCTTTTTTTTTTTAATGTATTGTCCATGCAATACTTTGCCTAGCCACGTCTCTTTTCTATTTTTCCTTTGGTCTGTCTTATAGGCCAGTTCAGTCTCTTTGGTTCTTCTTCAGCTGTGTGGTGTACTTGCAACATTTCACACTCATTTATTTTCATTGGTAAATAGAGTTTGTCAACATCATTGTGTGGATGAAGGGCATGATTCATTCTCATTATTTTTCTGAACTTTCTAACCAGGGCTTCTACTTCAGCTTGAGTCCTGCTCACCATTACAGCTGCATAATTAATAAAACAATTTTTCCCGTTGATAGTAAAGGTGACACATTTGTCCAGTTCAAACTCCATTGCAATATCTTGGTTGTATAAACAGACAGTTGAGAAACAATTTTGTTTCAGATGGCGTTTTTCTATACAGCTTCAGATTGTCCATATAAAAGAGGTGCAATAATTGGCAGGTGTTTTTGATGTTTGATAGCCATGGCTTGAACTTGTTCAGTATTATTGAGAGGAATCAGTGCAAATGCAAACAATAATGAATCTCCTTAGAAGATTCCTGTCTTGATATTAACCTCTCCTAATCTATCACCATTGACCAGCGACCATGTCTTCCATTGTGCCATCAGTTTTTGTACAAAACATGTGTTGTTTCTACTGACTCCTGTTATTTCTGGCACTTATCCAATCATGACAGGGAATCAAATGCCTTCTTCTAATCAATCCAATCTACATTCAAGCTGGTTTTATTTGTTTGTTTATTAGATTTATTTGCTGCCCATTTTGCCTCAAGATAACACTATACGTTCTTGCAGTTTTTCAAAATCATCTTATCAATTAGGGGCTGATATTTGTTTCTCTGCTGATTGGGCAATTTCCCTTTATTCATAATCAGATAATTGGCCTGTAGTTGCCTGGTGCTGCTTTCTTTCTTTCAAAGCTGAGATGACATTTAAAAAAAAGTCAGTTGATTTAAATGTTGTCCAAACCAATTCCAGTTGAATGATAGGAAAAACCTCCTAAAAGTAACAGCAGTTTAGCAATTATTACAGGAGGTGGCTGGTTCCTTCCTGTTTGCAGGAATATGAGTGGCTGCCAGTCTTGGTTGGACTGCAATTCCTGAACTGAAGAGTGGGTTGGACTCTTCCAACTTCATTATTCTAACATCCATGATGGAAGAAGTGAAACGCATTCAGGACCATGATTGCTGGAATATATTCCATGTAAATGTGTTGCTTAAATGAAATGGAATAAATTAAATAATTGATCATTTTAATGGGAAAACAAAGCATAATATACAGAAATGTGCTTTTAAAATATCATCTAGAAGTGATGGAAGCCTTTAAAAGATCAGTTAACAGCAAAATGCAAAGTTTCAATTAGGAATACACTTTTATTAATATTACACTTTATTGGTATCTTAATAAAATATTATCACTTGCTCAGGAAATAGTTTTACTGATATTTTTGTAGTATTCAAAAAAATCTGGATACAATATGGCACATTTATAAATGTTTTGTCAGCACTACTTTGACAAAGCATTCTAAACTTACAACATCAAGGGAAACGCAAGGTCTTAGTCAAACAAGTACACCATTATGCAAGTGAAATTTGATCAGCTATTAAAATAAAACATAAATGACCATCACTTAAAAATATAATTGTAATTTTATTTTTTAATTACATATAAATGTATTGAATCCAAAGATATATAGCAGCCTAATGAGAATTAATTCAGTGAATATAGCATTTGGAACTTAGTCCTATTCACACATATTGAGTAGGTTGTCACCAATATAGTTAAATTTATTTGCTATGGAAAAATGAATTTCAAATAGTTTCTAAGTGAATAAGCCTAATGGTTTCTTTTATAATAAATTATTTGATATAGTATAATATCACACTGAAAGTCAATAAATATGAGGAATGAAACAATGGAGAATGTACAGTATTTGCTATTTACAGAAAAACATTGAAAAAGTTGTATTCATCAAGTAAGAATATTGGTTTATGTTATATTTTACTCTGATTATAGAAGGTAATAAAATAAGATAGGTTTCTCATATGCATCAAAGTCTCATAAGTGATCAAAGCACTTTTTATCCAATACTCATGGTGAATCACACATTCAATGCCTGCTCAAGCCACAAGCATCTGGATATATCACCACTGCATTTTTTTTCTTTTTATTAATTATCATATGCATGTTGCTTTTTTCAAACAAAAACAGTGAACAATGACAAATTATGGAATGGTTTGTGGAAACAGTTCTAGAGAAAAAACTTAAATACCAGCTGGAATAAAAATTAGAAATAATCTGCATTGAAATGTATACGGCATGGAAGAAGAAAGTGAATCAAATAAGGACTAGACTAAATGTGTAGTTATGCATATAATGAGCTTTGCTTGGTATTATGGGAGTAGAATTTTAGGACTTGATATCACTATTTTCCTATACAACTCAGAGAATGTCTCCCTGGCTTAATTTTTGCAACGGCAGGACAATAGCATTCAAAACAGGTTCTTATATTTTTTTTATTTTACAAACTACTATGGCCCATAAATTAGGAGTCTGATAGAATTGCATCTGAGTAACAAATCTTATCAAAAAATGTACAATAGATAGATTTGAAAAGAAGTGAAACTTAAAATTTATAAAATGTAGTTGGCTTATAGTTGGACTTTGATATACGGAGTGAAGAAGGTCTACAAATTTGAAATGATTGTATTAAGCTGAATGGCTTTAACTTGAATTTTTTCTTTGTTTGCATGTACAAATGGATATCTAATAATAATAAATTAAAAAAAACATAAGCTTTCACAAGCTGCGGCTCCACGGAGTGGCTAATCTGAAGCAGGATTTAAATCTGGATGGTGGGAGTGGGGGAAAGGGGAGACAGGGTGGCTATGAAGATGCAGTTAAATGTGATTAGAGGTAGTCCACTTATAACAACAATTGAGCCCAAATTTCTATTGTTAAGTGAAACATTTAAGTGAGTTTTGCCCCATTTTACAACCTTTCCTGTCCCTGTTGTTATGTGGATCATTGCAGTTGTTAAGTTATTAACATGGGTTGTTAAATGAATCTGGCTTCCCCATTGATTTTGCTTGTTAGAAGGTCATAAAAGGGGGTCGTTTGATCCCAGAACACTGCAATGGTCATAAATATGAATAATCAAACATCTGAATTTTGATCATGTGACCATGGGGATGCTGCAATGGTCGTAAGTGTGAAAAATGGTCATAAGTCACTTTTTTCAATGTTGTTGTAACAGTCACTAAATGAACTGTTGTAAGTCAAAGACTACCTGCATATGTGAGACATATACAAGTATCATAATAATTAACATTTGTAATATGTTGGAAAAAAAACCCATTGTATTTTTTGAGGCCTTCAGAGATAGTTTGAAACCTTTGCATGTAAGTTTAGCAATCTCTAGCAAAATTGTGCTGGTAACGATTCTTTTTTCCAGAAGGACTACTCTTTGAGATCAGTAGAAATATTTTAACCTATGAAGTGGAAATTATTACTTTATCCTTTCTTTGAGTCCTGATCTTAATCTTGAGTCCATTATGATGTGATGACATTGTACTGTAAGCTACCCAGAGTCACTTGATAGTAAGATGAATGGCATATAAATTTAATAAATAAATAAAATTATTTTTTTCTGGGTAGAAGGATATTGATATTTAAAAAGTATTGCAAATGTCTCCTTATAAAACAGAATAATTTGTGAAACAAAAGGCAAATTTTTGTTGTTGTTAGTTACAAAGTAGTGTCCGATCCATCGCGACCCCATGGACAATGTTCCTCCAGGTCTTCCTGTCCTCTACCATCTTCTGGAGTCCATTTAAGTTCAGTGACTCCATCCAGCCACCTCGTTCTCTGTCCTCCCCTTCTTCTATTGCCCTCAATCTTTCCCAGCATTGGGCTCTTCTCCAGCATTGGGCTCTTCTCCTTCCTTCTCTAGAACATTTAATACTTGGATAGCTTTGTTTTCTCAAGATCCACATTGTTATAGTATTCCTCCAAGATCTTTTGCTCTAATAAAATAATATTCAGCCAAGTGATGAAAAAGGATGAAACTTTGCCCAATATCTCTACTGTGGTCCTTTCTGCAGCAAAGAAAAAACTCTCATGAAAGAAAAATATCTTCCTGGTGCAATTGTATAAGATACTATTAGACTGCAATCCTATAGGTCTTGGTAGAGTGCTTCAGTACAGTATCTAGTTTCCAGTCTCTTGTGTCTAGGACTTTGAACTCTGAAGTGAAAATAAAACATCATATCATCTATACCACTTTCTTGACAATTTCCAAGGCTAGGTATTTCCAAGGAAGCAAATTTTGTCCTTGGAGAGCCTCAGAGAAGATAGGGCAGGTGCTGAGTAGTCTAGGGAAGGTTGAGTAGCTAAGGTGTCTTAATCCCTCTCCTTATTTCTTACCCTGATGTGTCCTGGGAGTAAAGTTACAGTGTCCTTGGAATGGTGTTTCTTTAAAACAGCAGTCAAACCATTGAATAAGAGAGATACAAATATTTCTCTCCCTTTATGTCTGCTTCAGTGGACACCAGAACTCCCTGCAGAACATAGACCTCTTTACTCATATAAAAGTAGCAAAGGAATCAAGCATGGAGGGCTGCAAATAGCTGCTCTTGCCAGCCCAATGCACTCCGGAGGCCTAGTGTTAATGAAGCTGATAATACAGCTTCTATTTGCAATTGACTGAATCGGAAATGGTTGTATATGAATTCTGGGAATGATAATGCCACACATTTGAAGTGCACCAGATGGGAAAAGTTTGCTACACAGGCTGGCTTGGGAATGGTTTCCACTTAATTCACAATGGAGATGTATGTATGCAGTTACAGCATAATAGTCTGAAAGAACATATTCTGTAATGTCTTGGGAGAAGAAAATGAAGGCAGTAATATCCCTGTTTTTCTATGGTAATTTCTGAAAAGTGTCCTCTGTGCTCTCTACTCTCCCAATTCTTGCTGATGTAGATATCTAAAAAAGGTACACAGATTCAAAATTTAGATTTAGGTAATTACGTAGCAAAGTGGTCCCTAATTAATATTTTGATCCCAATATAAAAAGAGACTAGACATTCACCTGTCTGACTCGGTATAGATTCTCCTGCTTGAACAGGGGGCTGGACTAGAAGACCTCTAAGGTCCCTTCCAGCTCTATTCTACTCTACTCTACTCTACTCTACTCTACTCTACTCTACTCTACTCTACTCTACTCTACTCTACTCTACTCTACTCTACTCTACTCTACATTTAGGACTTTAACAGTATAAGGAAATTCAGCAAGTCTGCAGAATTGTCAGAAGGTGGTTGCAAGGAGTGGGGCTGAGGCCAGGGGGAGGCAAAAGCAATTTAGGAAGTTCCAGTAAAAGACAATCTGATTTTATTTATTTATTTCTCAGAATGTCACATGGAACAATAGTTTCTGGGGGATTCTGGAGATAAGAAATCTGAATTTTAAAGGCCACATCACATAAACATGGCACATATAATTCATAAATGTCAAGCAAAATGAATATATTTCAAAACATTCTGTTCCCTTAAAATTATATCTGCAGAAAGCATGGGAAACATTCATGAGAAGAATACAAGTTTTATGGCTGATTTCTTGACACCATTTGAATACTGCTATTTACATTTTCAATACGCTGTTAGAACAAGTCTTAAAATATATTATCAACCATATTTCAGATATATTCTCCCTCTCTCTTTCTCTCTCTCTCTCCAGACATGCACATACACATTTTGGGGAGCGGGGAATTTGCATCTCTGCATCTGTTTCCATTGCTGAGGATGAGAGAGTGGGTGAACAAATTGGTGCTGCTCTTTTGTTGCTAGGTCCATACTGCCATCTCGTGGACATCTTCCTGCCAGCACTCTTACAAAAGAGTTCTACCTCCTATCACAATCCCCTGCCCATCTCTTTTGAAGTGAGGCCCACTAAGTTAAGTGAATCTGTCTAATATTGATATCTTTTGTAAAAGGTAGCATTTAATACAATATATATTTCTTAACTGCAGTATCAGACCAAATCAATTTTTATTAGTCAAAGACTAAAATAAATTACCCTATCTTATCATGAATTAACTCATTAATAATGCATACTTCTACATAATCACATTAAATTATTTACTTTTCTCTTTTATCATTTATGTAGTAATGACATTTATAAGCCAAAGAGAAAAATCTAAGTTTGTCAACTATCAGATCACTATTGTGTCACATTCACTGTTTTTTTTAAAAGTTTATTTTATTTTAAATGTGTGTTTTAATTCTTTCGGCAATTTTAACTGCATTAGCAGGCATAATATGAATTAAAGCAAGCTTTCATTTATATTGAAATAGTTTATATACTCAAATAATTATGCAATAATACTTCCTAGCTTTCTTTTCTAGAATATTTATTAACATCTATTACCATTTCTCGCCTAACAGATATTTGTTGGATTAGGTCCATTACTCAAAAAACATGTCAAAGAACAATAGCAATTGGAAACCAATCTACTGGAGTACACCAGGTGAGGATAACCGATATATTCATAGCTTCAAATCTGTCTCTTCTTCTTCTTGCTGCATTCCATATAACCTTCACTTTTGTTCCTTAATCACTGGTCATAGCTACATCCAGAACTAATGTATTTACCAGAAAGGATGAAAATCGTAAATTATTACCACTACTATTCCTGCCAATAAATGTAAACTATAAAAATCTTATATTCTCCCTGTGTATTTTTTGCAAATAAAGGACCACTTGCATTTTAAGATTATCTGTGGAAAATTATAGCCTTCCTTTAAGGTCTATAGCGTCACTCAGAAAAATATATGACATTTTGATTTCTCTATATTCTATTTTTATTTGATGATTTTACTTGTTCACTTGTTTTCTGTTGATTTAATTTGGACTATGAAAGGATACTACTAGCATAAGTTACTCAGTTATGAAATTGGGTTTCTTAGCAACTTTAGAAAACAGTTGTGGTTCATTTTGGTATATGTACTGTTTCATGCCTATCAATAATGGATTGCTACATATTTGAGACTGTTGCATATATGAGCCAAAAATAAAATGTACATTTTATCTGATGCTTTTCAGTAATGGTACTGGCAGTTAAAACTGCCATGTAAGCAAGTTTTGCATGATCCAGTGATTTGTCTTCAATAGAAAATTCAGTGGACACAGTGGTTAAGATGCCACTTCTCAGATTTGAGTTGGGAAATTTTTGAGAGTGCTTTAGTAGTTGAAATTAATCAATCTCCCTTCTTATATGGTATTTGATATGCTTGCGTGGAAATTCTGCAGTTACCACTTAACTACATTTCAAATGTTAAAGGAATATGAAGTACAGCCAACAAATGAGAAACCTTTTAAGGATGAAGGAACAAATCCATAATCTCATGACCTAGAGCAGTCCAAGCTGAAGATGGCAGTCCATGCAATATGCTTTAGTTTAAGCAAGGAGCAATCATGTAAAGCTGCACATTTTTTTCCCTGTTCTATTTGAAACACAGTGATGGCAGAGGATGAAGTCATTTATTGGGGACAGAATGATTTTTCTTACAATGCTTCAACTGAATCATATGCAAGCCTGTATATCAGGGCTTTTCAACCTTTTCACCCATTGTACCACTTTTAGGATATGGCAACATCCAAGTACCACCAGTCGCCTAGCAAGGTGTCAAAAACTTGATGACCCCCCCAAAAAAGGAAAAAAGTGATGAAAAACAGGTAGTCCTCGACTTACAACAGTTCACTTAGTGACTGTTCGAAGTTACAATGGCACTGAAAACAGTGCCCCCAAGCCACAGCCGAGCAAGACACCTGCCTGCCCGCCCGACAGCGCTCTTCCTCCTGTCCAAGGTTTTCATTGTTGTGAGAATTTCTGTTGAGGATTGGCAGTGGGGGTGGGGTGGGGGTGTTTGGTTTTATTCCCCCCATCTGCTGGGTGGTTGCAGCAGGTTTTGGTCACTTCACATGACCCTGGGACACTGTGACCGTCATAACTATGAAGCGTCTGAATGTAAATCACAAGACCCTGGAGATGCTGCAATATTCCAGCTGATCGGCGCTTCTTCTGGGCTCAGCAGAAGCGCCAGGATCAGCGCCGAGCTCCAGCTGAAATCGGGTGCTGATCCTGGTGCTTCCACTGAGCCCTGACAGCTCCGAAGAAGCACTGATCCTGGGGCTTCCACTGAGTCCTAACAGCCCTGCAGCTCCAGCCATCTTTCGCTCAGGCTTGTGCGGTGCTGCCACCGGTTCAACTCATTCCCCTCCCCTGCTACAATTTTTCTACGATGGCCGTGTACCACCTGCCAGGTGCCAATGTACCACAGGTGGTACCCATACCACAGGTTGAAAAGCCCTGCTGTATATCACTCCAAGTGTCCCACCTAAGCATTATTTGCCAATATTACCATTTAGATTTATATCTTGTTCCAGACTAGGGTATAAATGTATGAAGGAAACTCTCATTCAAATGAATCTGCACACACTGTGTGATATACTTGAAAGGAAGATCTTTGGGTAGGTTCTGTCTACCAAGAGGTTAAGGAAGTGGGGGTTTGGGGCCAGGCCTCTTTGGTAGCTACCATTACCATGTAACAACTTCTTCCTGAGGCCTGGTCAGACCCCATCCTGGGCCTCTTTAAAAAACTTCTAAAAGCAACTCTTCCCCTGAGCACTCAAGGCTTAATTGTGATGGCTGTGGTGTATTTTTTTTCCTTAAAAAGTATGAATTGTTGAGCATGTTATAAAAGTTCTATGGATTTTTTTTTAATGTTGATTTTTTTTAGTATGAAGATTTTTTAAAAAACATGGGATAATATACAAATGATAATTTCTTCCAAGTCAAACTTATTTATTAAATTTATAGCTGCCCATTTCATACTTGTTAATTTACCATTTATCTAATATTTTCTCTTCCTTCTATCTCATTCACCATTTCCTTCCTTTCTTCATTATCAAATTTCAGTTGTTTGCATCTATATCACATGAAATGTCCTTTTCTTCTTATGTCTTTTTCTGGTTCTTCAGATCAGTCATATAAAAATGGTAAATTTTAAACTACCGGTAATACATTTCTGTATAAAACATCTGGTTATATAGTTAAATGTTTTATTTCTAATATTTTACAAAACTTAGACATTAAAGAGATTCATCACCTCCCTATAAAATATATTATTATGGTTTAATTGTGACTTTCTTATTTATGTTAAGTGTATAGTAATATCTTATTTATAAGTATAGTAAATGAATTAATTAGTATTCAGTTGTAATGTTGTTTCATTATAATCTTGGTTTCAAAATATTGTGGCAAGTTAATTTAATTTGAATTGTTTTTTCACTCTCTGACTAGTTGTATTTTGTTTTTTTAAAAGTATTGTGTTTATTTTTATTTTAAAACTTTTATATTTCTCCATTTCCTGATCTTTCAAAGTATATATTTAATCATCCCTAGTGATTCTAGTGGATTTATTGATTCTTTTGAACTTGACTGTGCCATATTTCTAAAAAAAAAAAAAAGGTGGGTAAGGATCATTCCTTCCTAGAAATTGTTTTTCTGCCCTAAAAAAAGAGGAAAATAGATGAAGAAAATGTAATCTGCATATACCCAGAAGCCTTTGGGTTAAGTTCTATGCTTTTGAGGGCTATGCTTTTGAAATGAAGATAGATTTGAGACTTGAATCCTACCTGTAATATTGGGGTATTGCCAGTGGTGGGATTCAGCTGGTTCACACCAGTTCGGCAGAACCAGTAGCTAATTTTTTGTTGCCCAGACCCAGAATGAATTTCCAGAAGCGGCATCCACACAGAGAACCGGTTGTTCACATATTTAAATCCCACCACTGGGTATTGCAATTAATGACAAAAAAACAGGGCTGACTGAATGACTTTCCTTTAATAAGGATATTCATTAAACAATAAAACTTAAAAGCACCCTGGATACATGACCAGCAATGAGAATAGTCATGTTACCTTTTGTCCCAAGTGTTTTCTGGAAGACTAACATTCTCTCCTTCTCCCTCAATTTCGCTTTCTCATAAAGAATTCAACGAAACCTTTAACATTATCAATTTTGAAATGTTGTGAAATTTCAGTGGTAATATATTATGTAATAATTAATACAAGGGATGAAAATTGGTGTCACCTACATAAGTCTATTGCACAATAAAATAGGTTTAACATTAACTTGGGGATGTTTCTACTATGACAGCTATTACATTCAATATATTAATTTTCACTGCAGACAGCTTCATTTAACTATAATCTTTAACCCATGAATGTGTAGAATATGCTTTTCAATCCACAGGGTAAATCATGGTTTTAGTTAGCATTTCAGTGTTAATGAATTTGAGCAATTAGCTTTCTGAGAAGGTGACAAAATGACAAAGTACATTTCTAATAATTCTAGCTGGAAGTTATTTTTCTATTCAGGCCATCATGTGAAGAGTCAGTCCAGCCAGCATTCTCTTACTATATAACTTTTAAGGTGTTGTATTGATATTCTACAAATCTGTAATGTGGGCTTTGTAGTCATTCAATTCCAGCCTAAAATTACTCTGTAAGATCAGGAATCAACACTTTCTTGACCATTGTATTCCACTCTATTATTGCAATAAACCTATGCTAAGTTTAACAATGTCCAATTCAGTGACGAACATCTTAAGAGATATTGTTAAACAATAAAGTGAAATAAAGGACACATTTTTGTATGTAAATAATTAAGTGGAAAGAAAATGAAATAATTATAATGGTTTTTAATTTGGTAAACTTGGTAATTTGTTGTTCCATCATCCATCCCCTAAATAAATGTGTTTTTCAATTAAGGCATAGATAAAAAACCTGAAAGATAATAATAATAAAATAATAATAAACAAAAACAAAAACAAAAACTTAAGCAATTTCAGGTTTGATTTTGCTCAGTATTATTTTTATTATATGATCTTTCAATATCTACACTGTTTTCTTTGCTGAAACAACTTGGAAACGTATTATACATATAGGTGTGTGTGTGTGTGTGTGTGAGTATCCTTCTCTAGCTCAAAGTGGCATATACATCACTCTTCCCTACCATTTTTTACTCACAACAAATCTGCAAGGTACACTGGAATAAAAGGGAATGACCTGCTCAGTTATCCAGTGACCTTATGTGGAAGCCAATGAATTTGGACTACCTTGTACAAGAAGAATATCAAGGTAAGGCCAAGCTGCAGGAGAAAGGCATTGTTATATGTTCACTTTGGATATGCTAAAGATTCATTGAAGATATGCCAAGTAAGACTGTGCTATTCTCCAGTTATCTTCATTCTAGCAGCATTACTGTATAGGAAGAGACATTTCTACCCCAAATTCAGAACCTTAGTGTCTTCTATGCATTTCTTTCCTCCCCAAATCAAAAGAGAGCTCATTAAAGTGTTGTGATTTATTGAAAATAGAGGCAGTATAATTCTAAAATGGAAAAATTGCAAAAAGGAAAATGGCTGTTCAGTATTTCTGCAGCTATTGCTTTTCAGAGCAATAATCCAGCTGCAGCTTTTTGGTTGCTTCCTCTAGCACTCCCTTGCCATGTATCTTTTTCCAAACCAAGCAAGATGTCAAAGGTTTGAAAGAGTCATAGAAATAATTGTGTCTTTTAGGATATATCCTACATGGAATCTTGCTCCTGATACAGCCATCTCAAGGTATAGACAAGCTTGATGTAAGTGATCCTCTGCCATGTGCAACCAGCCAGCCATCGATGTATGATCCAGAAGGAATATCTCACTATTACTCTCATTTTCTCCACTTCAATTTATGCTGTATATGTCCCAATATATGGCAAAATATTTTTTTCTCAACATCCATTTCTATACTGTATTCTACAGAACCAAGAACCAAGCATTTTGCCTGCTAAGGAAAGGTTGAGAGATGAAAATATGTTTATCCTTTTCTGTAGAAGGATAAAATGAATTGTCATATATGAAGGTAAAAAATGTAATTATCAGATTTAAAGCTTCTACACATTCTATAAGAAAAAAACAAAACAAATAAATAAAAATCCAATCCAAATAATCCCTTATGACAAGAGAAAAAGAGAAGAATTAATTTCAAGAGGCAAATATACCAGCATAAGTAGTCACAGTCCCCTCTCAGACAGGTGGGCCTCTGATGTTGAGAAGGGTGGGGTCCTTCCTAAACTGAAGCCAATATATATAAAACAGAAATAGAACCTGTAATATGTTTGGAGATCAACTGCCAGCATAAGAGGTACAATCCAGTTTGAAAGATAAGGAGTGGAGGATGGAGGGATCACAGTGAGAGGCAATCATAGCTGGATGGATACTCCATAGTTTAAGCTCCTCAGCCCTCCACCAAGTTTTCCCAAGATTATTTTGGGAGAGATAAAATGCCAAAATCATTCTTTGCATCATTCACCTAATCCACAAAGGCTGTTGCTGCCCCAATTCTACCAATCTAGGGAACACAGAGGTTCACAAGAAGAGATTGATTACTCACATGCATTGGTGACAGCAAAACTGTTGGCCACCTCCAGATTGTCAATGTGCGGTGACAGTCGGAATTCTGAAGTGGAAAACTGAACCATTCCTACACGAAATGCACTGTATTCCTGGTCTGCTCCTCTGGGGAAGAGACCTCCTGTTGGATGACAGACAAACATAAAAACAGAACAAGAGACACACAGAGAGAGGACATCAGTGCTGCAGGCTGAGCTGTAAGAGTATCATCAGCCCTGTTGGGGGAAATAGCCTTGGAACTTGCCTCAGACTAGAATGGCTTCCAATCCCACTGATTTTAAGGATAATCTGTCCTAACCTATTGGTCATATCTCGCTGCTTTTTAGCAATTGTAAACCTTGACTAAGTTTGGGGTGGGAGTGGGGTAGGGGGGCCACTCTGAATATCCTTCACCATGTAAGTGTCACTGATCCAGACCCCTTCTGATCTTTTCTGATCCATCCAAAGGATCTGATTTCATGATTTCAGGGGAAATATTATCTGTTAACAACTGGTTAGCAAAAAGCATTCTCTTTTAAAAGCCATTTGTGGAAAAGAACTGTTTTTTAGCGGGGGGGGGGGGAGAGCACAGCTGGGAAGCAGTCATTTGAAATAGGCTACTGGGAACTGGTCTCTAATGAAGGCACTCTTAGCATCCATTTCCTTCAGCAGAGAGGCACAATCTAAGTTTACATGCTATGAATTGGGATAGAATCAAATCTCCTTTAGAGGAAAAATAAAACACAAAACACAAAACAACAACAGACTTTGGGGGATGAAGACAAAAGGTTTGCTCTCAAAAGGAGACTCACCTATTTGTATGCCGTTTGAGAAGACCCCCCAGATGAATCCCCAAACCAAAAGAGCCGGGAAAAGAGAAATCTGCTGAATTTTTTGCATTGCCATGAAAAATAGAGCATCCACCAAGCTAGAAATATTCCTCGGCTGCTGTTGCTGCCTCCTCCTCCTCGTCTCCTGCTCCACTACTACCGCCTCCTTCTTCCCTGACCGTTTCTCGCTCAGCAAATTAGATCCTCTGCATATTGAGCAAGCAGCTGAAGGACTCCAGCAGAAGCAAAAGAAACTGGGTGCTGGGGGTGGGAGCTTTGGCCCCCTGCTGCAGTGCTCTAGGGACTAGCCCAAGGAAGAAAGAGGCGGCTTGAATGCAGCTTTTCAATGCTGCTGTTGTGGTCCCGATGCTTCGGTACATCCAGCTCCTTCGTAGGCTATCACACACATTCACCCCTTTCTGTCTCACACACACACATGCACAAACAGAGTCCGGGTAAGGCAAAGGAAAGAAAAGAAGCAGGCGTGCGCGTGCCCTCCGCGAACGCGCCTCCGCCCCCTCTTTGCTCGCCCCGCGCAGGCCTCGAAGCGCGAATCCAGGGCGCCTTTTTAAGAGAGGAGGGGTGGTTTCCTCTGCCGCACGGCTCTCCTTGTTGAGGGGCTTGTCGTTTTCAGCACCGGGGACAGCGCCAATGAAGCCTCTGTTCAAAACCAACCCATTCCTCAGCCCGCCCCCTTATGCTGCAGTAAAGCACCCCCTCCCATGGCAATCGTGATTAGTTTGCCTGTCCATCTTATTACGATAAGTATAGCCTTTTGGTGTAAGAAAACATGATGTGGGCTGCATAAGCTGCAACTTAGAAATTGCCTGGCTTTCAAAGCTCCTTCTTCCCCTCCCCTGTCCCCTACTCCAGTGAGCATCTTGGAGGAGGAGCAGTCTGCTACTTGCTTTGTACATGCTAATCCCCTTTTTAAAATCCTATGCGTTGGTGTGCTGGAGGAAGCAGTTTTGAGGAAAAATGGAAAGGAGAAGCTCCCACCTACTGGATTCTGTTTTCCTGAAATTCTAACTAAGCCATCTTTCTGAAATGGCACACCCACATACACAAATAGGAGATGCAGTTAAATATGGCTCTGAACAAACTGCCTGCCAGATCTTTGGGGTCTGCGTTAATGCTAATGAAAATGCTGATAGGTTCACAAAGTATGCCACCATGTAGGATTGCATATATAAGAAATTAATTCCATACATTGAAAGTAATAGGGCACATTACCAGTTGCTATTTATATGTCAAAAAGTTCATCAAAGTCTAATTAGAAAAAAAAGCTTATATTCCAGTACAGAATTATCAGAATAATAATTTAGAGCACTCATTCTTAAAGTGTACTTAATTACCCTTAAAAGCATAATTTGAGCCTGTCCTGGAGGTAATGGAGCAATTTGTAATTGCTTGTTTGTGAATTGAGGATCCAGTTTGGGACTGATCGGCTTGTGTGAAACAACAGAGCCTATTTTTTAGTGTGTGGGGGTGCATATGGGGGGTTATTTATTTATTATTAAATTATTTACTAATAAATTTGGGTTATGGCATTATTTGAGACCAGAGAAAAAGATAATTGGGTCAAACAGTGTAAGCAGCTCTGTTTTAGAGCAAGGAGAAGAACGCCTTTAACAGTAGCAATGTAATTTTAGCGTGTTTGAATTTTTTAGGGCAAATCCACAAACTGTATACTATTCCTACTAAAAAGACTGGACAATAGTTTCATATTCCTAAATACCAAATAAGATATCTCTGAGTACCAATTTATTTATAGTCCCTTGCTCTGTACCCTATGAACTCTGAACTACGATGATGAGGGATATCCTTTGTTTTCCTTGTTTTACAACATTTAGCTTCATTTTCCATTTTTTAAAATTAAAAATATAAGAAGTCCAACTTTTTGTTTCTCCTAATGTATTTGTTTCACCTCCTAATCTGACATTTTTTATTTCAGATATTAATGGGGATTGGCAAGAATATCCACCAGTTTTTCTCAAATTTGAAGAATAATAATATGTGATTGAAAGAGTCACAGCACAGACATTTAACCCAGCAATCTTCTCACCTTCTCTTCAGGCTGTGGAGAGAGACCCTAATGGCTGTTCTTATGCTTAGTGTAGCCATCGCAGTTATGAGTAAACTGTCCAGAGTGCACTCATATTATCTATGTGCAAGCAAGGTTCAATTTCAACAAAGCAAAAAATTTAAACTTAGATTGCCTCCAGTTGGCAAGAAGCCTGAATAAGTTTTTTGTCTGTCCCTGACCACCAAATGGAAGGATATAAACAAGATATAAACAAGTTCTTTATACTGTGAATCAGTCAGTTTTTGTCGCCTACTATTATATTAAAAGTATACAGATCAAAGACAAAGTACAATAGTTTTTTATGTTTGGTTATTTCCATTTTCCTAATTATATCAAGATTAAGAAAATAATTCCATGTTAATGAAATTTCACCAGAATAGTAAATCACACCCACATAGTATATATAAATCTGATGTACTGAACAACTGTTGCATATTAAATTTGAGTTAACTGTAATAATGTAAATTAGATTATTGATTGGAATAACCAGGTTTAATTTCACAGACCATTTTACAGCTTCATGGATACAATGGGCAAATGGACTTCCTTTTCATCATAGTACACCTTCTAGATAACAAGGGTATATCTTAGATATCTTCAATCATAAAGAATATTACAGAAGACATTTTTCAGTTATCTGTCATTTTACTGTCTCCTTCTCACAATTATAGCACTCTTTATATGTGCCTGAACTGAAGTCTCATGCCCAGCCATCCTTTTAACTATTTGATAAACAGATAATCAAGGCCAAAATAAATAGAAGCATCCATATTTATTCACAGATAAAAGGAAACCCAAGGTGACCAGTTTTAGCAACAAAAGTGTTGTACGTAAGGAGAAATTAATGTCTCAACTACACACAACCCTCATTTGCCCCAGTTTGAATAAAAAATGAAAAAGTATATATTTTGAATGTAGACATACTATAGATTTGCAGACTCAAATCACAGGAACTCTAGTTTTACTGTCCCAAATATAAGTAGTCCTCGACTTACAACAGTTCATTTAGTGACCGTTCAAAGTTACAACAGCATTGAAAAAAGTGACTTATGACCATTTTTCACAGTTACATCCTTTGTAGCATCCCCATGACCATGTGATCAAAATTCAGATGCATGGCAACTGGTTCATAGTTATGACCATATTGTGTCCCAGGGTCATGTGATCCCTTTTGCAACATTTTGACAAGCAAAGTCAATGGGGAAGAAAGATTCACTTAACAACTGAGTTAGTAACTTATCAACTGCAGTGATTCACTTAACAAATTTGGCAAGAGAGGTCATAAAATGGGACAAAACTCACTTAACAAATGTCTCACTTAACAACAGAAATTTTGGGCTCAATTGTGGTCGTCAGTCAAGGACTACCTATACTATGCTGCAGGTATTTGGGGGAAATAAAACCTTTTGGGGAAGAATATATTCAATATTCAATATTATATTCTCAAATGTAAGGACCCACTTCAATCCCACATCTTAAGAAAGCAGAACTCTTGGAAACAATTTCTTCCAACAGGAACTTTTATTAAAAGTAGTTGATAGCAGGCATAATAGACAGGATCTGAGGGATTCTTTATAGATCTATACTTTAAAGGGTCCCTAAACAAACCCCACCCCACAGTTCATCCGGACAGTTCAGACTGCCCAATCCTCAGGTGTTAAGTCCATCATGGCAAAGGGAAGATAACATCGGTCCGGTCCATTTGTAATACGATGTTCCACACCTCCTTTTGAGACTGGAGAAATAAGCCAGGTTCCGGATGTTTGTATTTCTCCCCCCCCTTTTTTTTTCCTAACTGCCAGGTTAGGGAGAAGAAAGTTCAGAGAGATGCATAGTGCAGGAAGCAATTTGTTACATTGTAATGGGCAGCAGACCCAGCGGCAATAAACAAAAGGTTACATTGTAGCGAATAGAGGAAGTGAAAGTCATAACCCCACAGGCATATCCCCTCTCCCCCTTGGGAGTATGACAGAATCCAGGGGAAGGTAAGATTTGGTTTATTATCAGAGGAGATATATAGAAATGAAATATAAATGGATTCTGACAATTATATTCTCAAATGGTTTAATTTAGTTTGATTTTGATATAAGAATTAAAATGTTGTGAAGCAAGAATAAGTTTTTCTGCATCTTCTGCTGCATATCTTTTGTTCCAAAAATTTTTTTCTTGGTCTATAAATAAGGAAGATATATGTGAACATGACTGCCTTCATGATGTTTGCATTGACATGTTAGATAAATAGGTGTATTACCTCCTGACAGTACTTGATTAATTAACATAGACAATCTCTGAAAAAGGATAGGAAAGGTGTGCCAATACACTTCAGAAGTATTTGCAAGCCGACTTTAACATCATGTGCTTTATTAAATCCATATTTCAACCAGCATGGTTTCCCAGATTTCTATGGTGTTGTAATAATATGGATGTATTATCTTTCAAGTAACATCTTTTCTTTTTGTTAAACTTAGTTTCAGATTCTTTGAAAGAGTTTAGGAAAAATATTCTAGGCAAATCATGAAATTTTACTTACTATTTTTAAAATACCTATCATCTGAAAGCTTTTAGGGCCTAAAAATCAAGGCAAACATTAGAAGCTTAAAAATAATATTGGTAGCCTTCTTTATAGTAGTGCCATTTTCTGGAATCATATTTGCCCATGAAACAAACACATTAAAACTCTGTTGAAATTTAGGCAGATGATAGTGTTTGTGTGAGAATTTATCCAGGTATTGCATTAATCAAAGGCCACTGATTGTGTTGTAGACATTGTAGGAAGAAAGCTGTATTCATCTATGATGGCAAAAAATAAAGAATCCGGTAGCATCTTCCCCAACTAACAGATTTTATTAAAAGGCACAAACTTTCGTGAGCTCCAGCAATTTTCATCAGATGCATAGAGTGGCCAAGCTCAGGTTTTAAGCTGGTATGAGGGAGGGGGGAAAGATGAAAGGGAAGATAAATTGGTTATCCCGATCAGATTACATGTGCGATCCATTGCTGTGTAAGTACTGATCAATTAACAATTGTAATGTGTTTAAAAATCATTGTATGTATTGATGCCTTCTGAGATTGACTTAAACTTTTTGCTGTATATGAGTTCAATAATTACTCACTTAATGGTGCTGTTAAAGTCCCACTTTTCTATTATAGTTACTTTGAGGTCTTCATTTGAGGTCTTCATTTGCAATACCCCTTGTTTTAGATATGCTTTTATTAGCTTCTGAATGGGCTCTATTGCTTCTGGCTGTATTTTGTATTGGGGAATGCATGGTGGGGTGGTCCTGCCTTTACTTGAATTGTAACTGGGGTGGCTCCCTTCAGTAATCCCACTTCGGTTTCTGAGATTTATAGGCAGCTGGATCTCTTTTTCAATTGAACATACCATGGTAAAGTGTGCGTGTTTGAATGGGATGTCTAAGTGGAGCCCTTCTGTAGTGCATTTAATGGTTGCCTCCAGCTTACAAAGCAAGTCCCTGCTCATGAGGGACAGGGGAGATTGGGGACAAATGGTGAATGGGTGTTCAAGGGGAAAAGGGCCAATTTCTACCTTTAGGCTGTTGGTGAATTCGACCGAGATAATTTTTCCTCCCACCCTCATTTGTTATCTTTAGCCCCAGGCACTATTGACTCTTTAAAGAGTGCCTTAGTGATAAGTGAGGAGATGGCTCTGGTGTCAATGAGGCATTCGTAAGCCTTTCCCCCTATAGTTACTGTTAAAAAGGGTTCTCCATCGGGACCATCCTTTAAGGGAATAGCCAGCCCATGAAATGCAGCTTTGTATTCATTATGATCATTTCCTAGTCAGGACATTTGGAATTTTTGTTGTCTCCATTGTGATCCTGTGGAGTTTTCCTTTCTGACACATGGGGAAGGGGATTCCTTGGGGAATGGGGCTCTTGGTGGGTAGCAGGCTTTAGGCTGGAAGGAATTTGCCCTACAATCTTGTTTAAAATGTCCCGTTTCTGCACATCGGAGGCAGTGTCTGCAGAGAGCTCCCAGCTCTCCCTTTAACTCACACTGCCTGCATTTCACCCACCTGTCATCATTCCGGTGCTGCATTCGCTTATTATGTTCATTAAAGGTTGCAAATACCTGTAGATCTTCCCTCCTTTCCACCCTCCTTCTTTCTTTCTCTCTCTTTCTTTCTCTCTTTCCCTTTTCTCCTTATCCTCCTCTTTTAGTCTCTCTCTCTGGTCAAATACAAAGTTTGCAATCCTGCGTAACTCCGTGATTTCTAAAGTAGGCCAGTTAGCGACGATTCTTTGAAAATGCCCCCGGATATAGCTTGCTGACTGTTCAACGAAAGCAGCAGCTAGGATCCTCTGATCCTTTTGGCAGTTAAGATCCAGGTGGGCATGAGCTACCCCCGCCTCTGTGAGTCGGACCCAGAAGGTGTCTGGCGTTTCCTTTCCCCATTGGATAGTTTGTTGAAACTCAAACCAATTCAGGGGCTTCCTTCCTATTTCTTGGAGGGCTTCTAACAGATTGTCCTTGGCCCTTGTGTATTCATCCCAGTGGGTTTGATTATTATAGTCCCAGTCTGGGCAGTTAAGGGGCCAGGCAGACAGGTTTGGGGCGTGTGAGCTGCACTCTGCCCCTGGGCCTTTGATTGTGATTGTGTGTGGTATGAGTGTTATAAATTATTTTGTTTTTATATAGTATTTTAAGTAGAAATTTTAATTGATCCTATGTTTTGTTTTTTACTTGTATTATTGTTGTGAGCCGCCCTGGGTCTGAGGAGAAGGGCGGCATATAAGTCTGAACAAAATAAACAAAAAAAATAAACTCTGACAGGGGCTACTTGCCGGTGTGATTATTATGGGTCACCAGGCTATTTCCTCACCTTTTCGAAAAGCTTCATAAGCTCATTCTTTGTTAAAAACATGTGTAATAACTGGGTCATGTCTCCTGTGGGTTTCCACAGTTGATTTTATGGTGGTTATGACTGTTTGGGGGTCTGACCGGAAGGTAGGAGTGTCCCTTTTCCAAACAACCAAATCAGAAGGGGAGAAGGGGGTATGGGTTAAGACGTATTCAGCTTGGCCCCTCTATTGCCTGTGTACAGATCTGCTCAGCAGAGGGGTCATAGGTTTTGGCTCTGGATTATTTAAAGGTGTCTGGGTTTCAGGTCCCTTTTCAGCTTTATTTATATCTGGGTCCTTTGACCTGGAAAGCTCAGCCCAGCAATACCAGTAGGGTCAGCTTCAATCTCATCCTAAGTGCTTTCAGAGTTTGATATGTAAATGTACCACTCTCTGGCCAAATCTGATTCTCGTGCTCATCTCTAAGCAAAGCCAATTTCTTTTTCCTTTTTCATACCTGCCTGGACAGGCAATTGCCTCCTGTCCCAGACATTAAGCAAGTCTTCCAGTGGGGAGCCTACCATGACCCTCAAGCTAGAGCTTCCCATGTTTCCCTGTTCCCAATATAAGGATTCACTTCATCTCTGCCAGGTCCCAGCGAATTTTGGGGTTCCTAGTGAAGCCACTCACCCCGTCTACAGTTTTCAGACCAAAAAGAATCTGGAGGGGACTCTACTTCCCTTTACAGAGTATGGACCCCCCCTCCAAGGGAACTCTGTTGTCAGTTTTCAGACCAAAAGGGGGTCTGGGAGGAATCCAGCTGCTCCCCGCAGTGAGTATGTGCACCTCCTTCACTGGCCTTTTCCTTTTCCTGTCTTCAGTTTTCAGACTCACTAAAGTCTGGGAGGACCTCTGCTTGCTTCCCAGAAGTATAGACCCCTCCTTTTTAGGGCTTCACTTATTAACTTCTGATGGGAGGTCCGGGTCTACCAGAAAAAAAACCCCTTTTTTTAAAAAAATTATTTGACGCTTTCGCTGCTCACTTGGCTCCTTTTTCTGTTTACAGAAGGTCCCACGCTCCAATTCTCTCCTCTTGCTTTCCCGGGTCCTGCTGGTCACAGTTTTGATTCTCTAGCAGCAGGCTGGGAGACAGCTAGAAAAAACAGGGAGGAGGTGGGATCCAGCTGTTGCCAGAGGGAGATGCCACACACACATGCACACACTCAACAATTCTCACTTTCTCATTCCTAAAGAAGATAATTTAAGTGGTACTTACCCTCTTTCAGGCAGCTGTTGAGTGCAAGACTCAAAAACTCCCTTTAATACCTGTTGCTAACTGGGCAGGGTCCTTGGAGCTTTTCCCACAGACAAAGGTGTCTGTTGCCAGCAGGGTAATGGCTCTTCAGGCCCAGTCTGGTGGCTGGGTCAGCTGGGAGTCCCTTCGTGGTTGCCAAATTGTGGAGAGGAAAGAGACCCTCCCTTGGGGATTCTTCCAGCCGGGATGCAACGATTAATGCTTTGTAGAAATAATTGAATTGAAGCAGAGCTGCCGGAAAGAAGTATTTTAATGGCAAGAAACTAAGATGAGTGACATTCAGTCTTCATTCTTTATATGTCTCTTCTTTCTTTCTTTCTTTCTTTCTTTCTTTCTTTCTTTCTTTCTTTCTTTCTTTCTTTCTTTCTTTCTTTCTTTCTTTCTTTCTTTCTTTCTTTCTTTCTTTACCACACTTCCTTATTTGGCTTGCCTTAACAGCCTTAATAGCCCCTTGTTGTTTAAGACAAAGAGAAATCCCTAAAATGGCATGGGTCTTCAAAAAAGGCACAGCAGACTGTAACTAAAAAGAGCCTCTTTTTAACTTGGTTTGAAAAGAACAATAGTCTTTGAAGGTGATTAAGAAGGGAAAGGCACAATTTACTGTTCGTTTGAAAGGTGGATTTCAAATGTTGGCGTCTTCAAACTTCAACACATTACAGCCCCTCCCCCCAGCTTTTGGCATGCAGATTGAGTTGAATGAACTCCAGAAGCTGTCTGCCATCTTGCAGCTGTTTTGAAGGGCTCTGAGGAAAAGTTCTTCAACCCACACTGACCAGGTGGGTCTTAAAAAACTGAAGGAATGCCAGTCCCTTCATTTAAAAAGTTGAAGAGCTGCATTTCAGGAAGAAATCTTTCAGAGATCTCTCTCCAAGCATGCCACCAGTTGGCCCTCTTCCTGGAAATCATAAAGCCTTAGTAAGGCCACATCTGCATCCAGTTTTGGTCACCACATTACAAAAAAGATGTAAAGGCTTTGGAAAAAGTGCAAAGAAGAGCAACTAAGATGATTAAAGGCCTGGAGACTAAAATATATGAAGAACAGTTGCAGGATTTGGGAATGGCCAGTCTAAAGAAAAGAAGGACTAGGGGGAACGTGATAGCAATATTCCAGTATTTGAGAGGTTGCCACAAAGAAGAGGGGGTCAAATCTCCACAGCACCAGAAGGTAGGACAAGAAACAATGATTGGAAACTGATCAAAGAAAGAAGTGTGGAGAAGAAAGAGCCCCTCCTTGGGGATTCTTCCAGATGCAACCATCAGTGCTTTGTAGAAATAATTGAATTGAAGCAGAGCTGCCGGAAAGAAGTCTTTTAATGGCAAGAAACTAAGATGAGTGACATTCAGCAAAGTTTCTTGGGTAGCTAGAAAGAGTGGTCTCCAAATGTGTGTCTTTATACCTTTCTAGTGTTTTCATAATTGTCAATTTTGATTCGTTGAATTTCTGAGTTTTCAAACTGTCATTCCTGATTCGTGGAGCAGTGTCTATTGATGGGCTAGTTTCTTTATCCAATCTTGTTTAGGAAAAAGGTTGAAAGTTAATCCCTGTCTCAGGAAAGAATCTGATATGTTTCATTAATTTTATGTATTTTTCTGTGTTTCTGTTCTAATCCTGTCAGTCTTAATTGCCTGTAGCTGGTCCTGCATTCCTGTGGCTAAGCTTATCTTCAATGTTTGTTCAAGTTAATACTTTGTAGCTGTTTGTTTGCACTTGGGTTTGTCTGAGGCTTTGGGTTCTGAAAATGAGCTAGACAGGGTGTTTGTTTTAATTTAAAAAGGACTCGTGATTTAAGTAATTCTTTTTTGGGAAAGGGATTATTTCTACTTTGGAAAGATTTAAACTGTTGTGATTAAATTTTCTTCCTGTCTCCATATTTCTTCCTCTATATGAGGAGGGGGGTCTTCCTTCAGAAGCAACCTGGAATTAAGGAGAAACTTCCTAACAGTGAGAACAATCAACCAGTGGAACAGCTTGCCTTCAGACGTTGTGGATGCTTCATCACTGGAGGTTTTTAAGAAAAGACTGGACAGCCACTTGTCTGAAATTGTATAGGGTCTCCTGCATGAGGAAGGGGCTGGACTAGAAGGCCTCCAAGGTCCCTTCCAGCTCTATTCTGCTTGAAAGCCTATCCAAAGAAGGAGAGATTTGGCAGAGGGTTAGCAAATAGGCTATCAAGCAGATGGAGAAAGAAAGAAAGAAAGAAAGAAAGAAAGAAAGAAAGAAAGAAAGAAAGAAAGAAAGAAAGAAAGAAAGAAAGAAAGAAAGATAGATTTTGTTTTTATGTTTATTTAACAATCCGGTGGATCAAAGGAAGTTTCTGCTGAATTTGTGCATGTTGTTTTCAGGTATATTTCTTCTTGCTGGATGAGACAATTTACAGATTTTAATACTTATGTTGCTTTAAATATATTGATATTGTTTTATTTCTAAAAACAATTTTGCAAAGTTTTTAAGTTACTCTATTAATTCTGCTTATTTGGATATTACATAAGAAGGTCTAATACATACATTTACTGATGTTATTTATTCATTAAAGTGTTATTAAGAACTATATTAAATAATCAAAGTTCCCACCAGCTGTGACTTACCCTGCTACTTCCAGGTATACTGGAATTCCACTGCCTGTTTATTGGAGGGTTATAGGACCTTAAATTCAGCCTCTCTGAATGATTCTGGAAAACTCTGTTCCTTCTCATTTTCTTGATGGCTAGTAGTTGAAACTGTGCTAAAGTAACAGGCAGTCTTGTTATTTTATGAAAACAATCATACAGCTAGTTTGAAGTATTCCTTAGCATGTGTCCTCTTGATGTTTCCATTGAAGTTACAGGAAAATTGTATGAAAGCTCATATACTTTGTTAACACATAATATTTTTAAATACATGGAATTAAGATGAGTAATACCAACATCATAGTGAGTCATTAACCATAGTTTACCAACTATGTGACAGGATTTGCAATACCTAAACAAAATCAAAGTTCCCATAATGCATGAACTCATTTGTATAAGCCAGACAACTTCAAATTCCATCACAGGGCCAAGTGTTTGTTAATGTAATTATTTGTTTCCTAAATTTTATAATGATTGACCTCCATCATCTCTGAGCAACTTACAAATAAAATATTTTTAAAAACTGAATAAGAATGAAAAATAATAAACAGTGAAGAAAGGAAGGAAGGAAGGAAGGAAGGAAAGAAGGAAGGAAGGAAGGAAGGAAAGCAAATTAGGAGATATTCATTTATTCTAACAAAAATGCCTGGAAGCAGGACAAAGTCTTCAGTAAAATTGACAGCCTAGTACAGTGGTTTTCAACCTTCCTAATGCCGTGACCCTTTAATACAGTTCCTCACGTTGTGGTGACCCCCAACCATAAAACTATTTTCGTTGCTACTTCATAACTGTAATTTTGCTACTGTTATGACTTGTATTGTAAATATCTGATATGCAGGGTGTATATTCATTGTTACGAATTGAACATAATTAAAGCATAGTGATTAATCACAAAAACAATATAGCAATGCTCAATGGAGAAGCTTACTCTTCCTTGCTCAAAAATGATGGGAGGGAGGGAAGAGGAAGAAAGGAAAGAATATTGAAGGGGAAAGGAAGGAGATGGAAAAGGAAGGAGATGGAAGGGGGAAGGAAAGAAGGAAAGAAGGAGAGAGAGATAGAAGGGGAAGGAAGGAAGATTGAAGGGGAAAGGAAGGAGATGGAGAAGGAAGGAGATTGAAGGGGGAAGGAAAGAAGGAAGGAAGGAGAGAGAGATAGAAGGGGAAGGAAGGAAGATTGAAGGGGAAAGGAAGGAGATGGAGAAGAAAGGAGATTGAAGGGGGAAGGAAGGAAGGAAGGAAGGAAGGAGAGAGAGATAGAAGGGGAAGGGATGGAGATGGAAGGAAGGAAGATTGAAGGGGAAAGGAAGGAGATTGATGGGGGAAGGAAAGAAGGAAGGAAGGAGAGGGAGATTGAAGGGGAAGGGATCTAGTTGGAGATGGAAGGAAGGAAGGAAGATTGAAGGGGAAAGGAAGGAGATGGAGAAGGAAGGAGATTAAAGGGGGAAGGAAAGAAGGAAGGAAGGAGAGGGAGATTGAAGGGGAAGGGATGGAGTTGGAGATGGAAGGAAGGAAGATTGAAGGGGAAAGGAAGGAGATGGAAGGAAGGAAGGAAGATTGAAGGGGAAAGGAAGGAAGAAGATTGAAGGGGGAAGGAAAGAAGGAAAGAAGAAGAGGGAGATTGAAGGGGAAGGGATGGAGTTGGAGATGGAAGGAAGGAAGAAAGAAAGGAGAGAGAGATTGAAGGAGAAGGGATGGAGATGGATGGAAGGAAGGCTCTGGCGGAGAGCCAAGCGGTGGCACCTCCGGGGCCTCGGAAGTCGCGCAGAGGATCTGCGTGCCTTGGAGCCGCCAGCCGCCCTCTCACACCCGCCAACCTGGAGCCCCACCATCCTCATTCTGGCACCTCTTGCCCTCTCCCAGCCACCCCTGGGACCTGCCTGCCCCTCCAGCCATCGCAGCGGCGGGGTCGCGGGAGCCCCTTTCCACGCTGCGCAGCCCATCACATGCGAGAGGGGGGTGGCCGGAGCACCATCTTCCACTTGGAAGGTGCTGCTATTCCCTTCCCAGCCTGGCCAGCTGGCCTCCAATGCACATGCAGGCATCACCACCAACTCGCCCTCTTCCCCGCCCCCTGGCCGCTTCCGAGGCCTGGAGCCTGTAAAGCTGGGAAGGAGCTGCTCCTGCCCAGCAGCTCCACAGCTGCGCCAGGAACCAGAGGTCCGAGGTGGCCTTTGACGGCGAGGGAGGCAGGCTGGGCAGCGCGGGGGAGACTCCTGTGCGGTGCAGAGGGCGGCCGGGGCCGGAGTGCCGCCAGGCAACCAGGAGGCATGGAGTCAGGCTCAGCGCTGCAGCTCAGCTCAGCCAGCAGCGGCAGCAGTTGTTTTCTCGCTCTTCTCCTCTCCTTCCTCCTGCTGCCCCCAAAGCAGCTTGGGTGGGAGTCAGGAGGAAGAGGGGTGCCTGGGGGGAGCAGCCAGGCTGGTGGAGGGGCTGGTGGGCTGCACGGCACCAGCCCCCACCGCGGCTCCATTGATGGAGGACCAGGCCGGAAAGCGCGGGAGCACCGGGTACGGCGGCAGCAGCGGCTGTTGCTGCATTATCTGGGGTCCCTGCTGCCCCCGCTCTGCCTGGCCTGGTCCTCCATCCATCAATGGAGCTGCGGTGGGGCTGGTGCTGTGTGGCTCACCAGCCCAGCTGCCCCCCCCGGCACCCTTCTTCCTCCCGGCGCCCACCCGAGCTGCCTTGGGGGAAGCAGGAGGAAGGAGAGAAGGGCGAGAAAACCGCTGCTGCCGTCCCTGCCATCCCCCCGCTGCCCAACCTCACCCTCTGTCCATCCAATAGAGCTGCGGTGGGGGCTGGTGCCATGCAGCCCGCCAGCCCCTTGTCCAGCCTGGCTGCTCCCCCCAGGCAACCCTCTTGCCCTGGCGCCCGCCCAAGCCGCCTTGGGGGCAGTAGGAGGAAGAAGGGGAGGAGGAAGAGGATGGCAAGGAAGCCGCCACCAGCGCTGGGCCCCAGGAGGTGGCTATCCTCTCCTACCTTTGCTGAATCTCCTTCTTCCTTTCTGGAAGCCTGGACTCCGGCGCGCCTTCCTGGCCAGCGGGTCCAATGGTCGGGCTGGCTGGGGATCGCAGGGGCTGGTCTCCCTTGGGCGGTGGCTTGCGGGATGGTTGGCCCGCTCAGTGGAGCCTCCAGCAGGCCGCTCCCAACAGGGATCCCGGGGCTTCCCTGGGCGGCTCCAAGGCCACAAGGCCCTGGCCGCGCTTCTTCCAGGGGGTGGGGCACCCGGGCACAGGACCAATCAGGAGCCCTGCAGGAGGTAAGGCCGCCTGAGAGAGGGAGAAGGGAAGTGAAAGTGCCCCCCCCTCTCTCTCTCTCCCTCTCCCTCTCTCTCTCTGCAAATGGCAGAGGAGGCCATGTGGAGACGAATGCAGAGCGGTGTCTCGGTTCCTAAGACCATCGGAAATATGTGTTTTCCGATGGTCTTAGGCGACCCCTGTGAAATGGGTCGCGACCTACAGGTTGAGAACCGCTGGCCTAGTAAAATGAAATAAAAGTGCTTCTCAATATGAACCACTGACATAACTACCAAAGGCCTTTTTTATTTGCAAAATTTGTCAGAGTATACCATTCTTTTTTTGTAAAATTTATTTTGGTATTTTTTCCAAATCACTGTATTCTTGTGAAGAAATGGTTTAATTGTTTTACCCGTCTCTTCGACATTCCTCTCTTATTCGTGTTCATCTTTCCTTAGTGATATTTTTCTGTCTCTGAAAAAGTCCATGGAAAAATAATCCATGACACTTTTCCTACAGATATACCTGAAGCATGAGAAACCAGGAAGGCTACTGATCATGGAAAGAAGACTTTATGAGGAAAATAATGTGTTCATAGTCTCAGTCACTTAAGGACAAATTGAAAAACTAGCATCTGCATAATTTTGGAAAGAAAAATGGCCAGAATGGGAGGGAGATTTGTAACTTAACAAAAAGGTTTTCAAAGAAGGAATCCATTTTCAAGTTGCCCTATAACTGGCCATTTCTCTGTCCACCTCATTGCAAAAATCTCTCTTAACCCCCAGGCCCTCACTAATGAATATATTAAGCTATGGTCCTTGCACCATCATTTGAGCAACATGACTTTACTAAGGTGAAAGATCCCACAAATATGTATTCAAGGAGATAACTAGAGTCATCTTACTGCTAAATGTCCAGACATCTGTATTTTATTTGTGGGATAGCTGAAATTGCAGATCTTGAAAAATCTGTAGGATTCAAAGCTTTCTTTCAAAAACTGTTTTGCATGGGGTTTTTTTTACTGTGCAATTTTAATTGTTAAGTCCTATTTTTATGGCTCTGGAAAACATGGAATTCTTCTGTTCCAGATTATATGGTTGGTCACTAAATAGAAACATTAAAATTGCATATTATACTTTGAGATTATAGACTGTACATTGCTACAGATAACATTCTAAGGGCACAATCCTATACTGAAGATAGGCTAGCTGAAAACCTACACCAACTTTCTTTAACTATGCACCCACTGTAATGCCTATCACTTACAAAGGAAATGAATGATGGGATTTGTTGTACAATCTATCTCGAAAGTTCTAAATCAGGAATTATCCTCTAAAGATATATGTAATGTCTTTACTGGAATTTTTTCAGTTGAATTTTAATGTTGAAATTATTAGCTATTGTGAATATTATACATACAATAAAAATGAAAAAAATAATTTTGAGGGAGAAGATGGGACTTTATTAAAACTGTATGGGGCAGATAAATCCAAACTAGGATCCATATTAGCACATAAGAAAGAGAATTCCCATCTCTGCTGATTGTGAAAAGGGATTGCAAATGTGGTTGATATAAGTGCTGTATGAAGTAGCTAAGTTGGAGTAAAGGATTCTGGATAATAAGGACAAATGAGAATAGGTAATTAATTCTGCCCAATCAGGTAGCATCCTTCCAGGTCTATTAAGGCAACTGGAAGGATGATTTAATTATCTAAGACAGGGGTCTTCAAACTTGGCCCTTTTATGACTTGTGGACTTCAATGACCAGAATTCCTCAGCCTTTCCCAAAATTTCCCAAAATTAAAACTAAATGAACTCAAAATTAAATGAACTCAAAACTAAACCAGGAACAACAAACCAGGACTGCCGTCGGGAGGAGAATGAAAGCCTAAAACTACAGTTCCTAAGTGAGTTAAATCAGGGCTTGCTTGTTGGAAGTAACAACGGGGAGAGTTGGGTGTGTTCATCATTCTGGGACTGATATCGCTTTGAATCCAGCCCCAAGGAAGACCAAATTCTTTCTACTAGTAAGTAAATTTGACTTTGAAAGAGAAAAGGAATTTTTCAGCAGGACGCAAGCTAGCTATTGCACAGTTGCGCCCATTTTTTCTGCAGTGGAGGGAACCTGGCTTCCTGTCTTGCCGAGGAAAGTCTTTGATATGGAGTGATTCGCTCTTTGGCGCGAGGGACAAAGTGACTGTACTTTTGCCAAGGTGTTGCAGAGGTGGTGGGATAGAGCGCAAAACATCAGCTGAGCGTGGGAATTCCTCGGGCGGCGGCGGCAGTGGGAGGAGGAAAAAGTATTGTGAACATGCGGCTCTGGATGCCAGCAGCTTCCTTTCCCTCCCATGAGCGAGACAGAGCTTGTGACTTAATTGGGTTCCAGCTGGGAGGGCGAAGGTTTATTCTGAGCCTCCGGCGGTGCCTGCTCTGCCTTCTTTTTCCGCCGCTACCCCGGCAGAGTGATTCTCTCCCAAGTAGCTCAACCGGATTGGGCTTAACATCACGTTGGATCAGAGGACACTTACCATTTATTTCACCATCTGGAAAGCTCTTCAGATCTACAGCTTGTCTTCTTTTAACATGGAAGTGTTTAGCACCCACATCTTGAGCACCTCCAGTTTGTTCTTCAAACTTTTGGGTTTTGCTTTTACAACTACTCCTTCTGTGGGTTTGGGCTTTGGACTTTTTAGCTCAAAGCCTATCAAGGGGTTCTATCTTCGGGAGGACTAATATAGGAACAGTTGCAATTTTTATATTAAGATTAATATTTGTTATGGTTTTAGATAATATGTTTATGTGTCCTGTTTTAAATTTTTTTAATTTTAAAATTTTAAATTAAATTTTTAATTTTTATTATATTGGGTGGGTAGGGAGATGTATGCATGGGATGGGGGTATGTATGGGGACTGTGTGTTGGATGAATGGACAGGCCTGCCGAGCTTGAGGGAGGCCGGGGGCTGGGGGGATGCGGACTCTGGAGTCACTGAGGGTTGGAGTATATCGGTCATTCAGGGAAGAGGCAGATATGGCGGGAGCAGGAGGGTAGGCCGCACTCGGGGAACTCGGTCCTACTGTCTCATAGCAGTTCCTTGTTCTGGCCCTTCTGAAAAATCTAGCTCTCCCCTTGATCCTGGTGATGGGCGTAGCTCGGGCCCTGGGCTCAGGCTATTGCTGCTTAACGCCAGGTCGGTTAATAATAAGGCCCCCCTCATTCATGATCTTCTCATGGATGAGGAGACCGACTTGGCGTGTGTGACTGAAACCTGGTTGGGCCCTGAGGGGGGAGTTCCCCTCACGGGCATGTGCCCATCAGGTTATCAGGTATGGCATCAGCCGCGACCCCAGGGAAGGGGGGGAGGAGTGGCTATTTTGGCCCAGGAGAACTTCAGTCTACGTAGACTCACTGTTGCCGAAATTCCAGGTTGCGAGTCCATCCTTATGACGCTGGACCTAGGGGTCCAGGTGGGCTTACTGCTTACGTACCTGCCTCCCAGCTGCGTGGCATCAGCCCTGCCTGTGCTACTCAAGGAGGTTGCTGGGTTGGCGGTGCAGTTCCCCAGGCTTATAGTCTTGGGGGACTTCAATCTGCCGTCGCTTGGCGAATCCTCGGGATTGGCACAGGAGTTCATGGCCGCCATGACAACCATGGACCTGACCCAAGTAGTGCAGGGTCCGACGCATGAGCGTGGACACGCCCCGGATATGGTTTTCCTTTCGGGGCAGTTGGGTAATGATCTGGTTTTAAGGGGCTTAGATATCTTGCCTTTGTCATGGACCGATCATTTTCTGCTTCGACTGAATTTTATGGCCCCAATCCTTCCCCGCAGGGAGGCGGAACCGATTAGATGGTTCCGCCCCAGATGCCTGATGGATCCGATTGGCTTTCAGACAGCGCTTGGGGAATTACCGAGCTCCCTCATTCACAGTCCGGCGGAGTCCCTGGTAGCGGCATGGAATACGGCCGCGAAGGGGGCTATTGACCAGATTGCGCCTTTGCGACCTCTCTGTGGTGCTGGCCTCAGGAGGTCTCCTTGGTTTACTGAGGAGCTCAGGGGGATGAAGCGCCATAAGAGACGTCTAGAGAAGCGATGGAGACAAAGTAAGTCCGGATCTGACCGAACCAGATTGAGCTTATTTATTAAAGCCTATCTGAAGGCAATTAAGGCGGCAATTAAGGTCAACCTCTAGGTTACTCCCGTGTGGGGTGCCTCAGGGGTCGGTTCTCTCCCCCCTACTTTTTAACATTTACATGAAGCCACTGGGTGAGATCATCCACTGCCACGGAGTGAGATACCATCAGTATGCTGATGATACTCAGCTGTACATTTCCACTCCTGGCCATATCAGTGAAGCGGTTGAGGTGATGTGCCGGGGTCTGGAGGCTGTGAGGGTTTGGATGGGTGTTAACAGATTAAGGCTCAACCCCGATAAGACAGAGTGGCTGTGGGTGATGCCTCCCAAGGACACTTCTATCTGCCCTTCGATTACCCTGGGGGGTGAATCTATAAACCCCTCAGAGAAGGTTAGCAACTTGAGAGTCCTCCTTGATCCACAGCTGACATTGGATCATCATTTGTCGGCAGTGGCGAGGGGGGCATTTGCCCAGGTTCACCTGGTGCACCAGTTGCGTCCTTACTTGGATCGGGAGTCTCTCCTCAGTTACACATGCCCTTGTCACCTCGAGGATCAACTACTGAAACACTCTCTACATGGGGCTACCCTTGAAGAGTGTTCGGAGACTACAATTAGTGCAAAATGCAGCTGCGCGAGCAGTTGTGGGCCTTCCTCGTTGTGCCCACATTTCATCAACTCTCCGCATGCTGCATTGGTTGCCTATTGGTCTCCGAGCCCAATTCAAGGTGTTGGTTATTACCTATAAAGCCCTTCATGGCATGGGACCAGGATACTTACGGGACCGTCTTCTGCCATATACTTCCCTTCGACCGGTGAGAGCGCACAGGGTTGGCCTCCTCCGGGTCCCGTCAGCGAAACAATGTCGTCTGGCGAGCCCTAGGGGGAGGGCCTTCTCTGTTGTGGCGCCCACCCTCTGGAACCAACTACCTCCTGAAGTCCGCATTTCTCCGACTCTCCCGGCCTTCCGAAAGAATTTAAAAACCTACCTCTGCCGGCAGGCCTGGGGATGATTGTTGATTGTGGTGTGACTGAGGAGTATGTGTGGGGTTGATTTTTAATGTTTTTTTCGGTTTTATATTGAATTGTTATTTGTATGTTGTGAGCCGCTCCGAGTCTGCGGAGAGGAGCGGCATACAAATCCGAAAAATAATAAAATAATAATAATTTCAGTGTGTTGTTTTCATTGTTCATTGGTGTTTATGTTGTTTGGATTTTTAAGTGTGTATCTGTAAATTACATTAAAGATAGGCCTGATGGCAAAACCTTGAGGAACTCCTGCTCTAACATATACTTGCCTTGAGATCATCCTAGGGTGATTAAGCAGATAAAATGTTCCATTTTCTATCTAGGCTAGAACTTGTATTTCAAATTCTGTACTCTGATTTCTATGTTTAGATATTAGTTAGATGCCCCAAAATATACTTGCTATTTGTTTGGCCCTGTACCTGAATTATTATAATGTTTTCACCTTTTATTTTATCAAGTCTTAAGAGTTCCTTCTTCTACCAGAGCTTTTAACAGAAGTGCAAACATGTGATGCTTGAAATCCCAATCTTGTTTTAGTCCATAGCCTAGTGCAATGATCCAATGAATATTAGATTAACTGTGTGCATCTGTAGTTGTCTTGTTGTATCTCCTAGGTCTTTTCCTTAACTGCTTTTTCCTCTCTACAAATCTACAGTTTGTATCTTTACAAGGTTTTGCATGTTCATGGAAGCCACTGTATCCATGTGGAATGCAGGGTTATGCTTCTTCTCTTTCCACGTTTTGAGGGTATTGTGTTGTAAAAGTAGCTATGACAGGAAAAAAAGGCCTTAATTATGAATAGATATAAATCTTTGAATTTGATTTCTCAAAGTCTTGCTGGACTGTTGCGCTATGGTATTGTCTATGTTATTTGTGTGAAATTCAAGTAATGTATTGAGGATATGCCTTTGTGGATAGCTATCAGTATTACTTTGACTATATTCTATGGAAGTATTAATAACAACATTTTAATGTTTTTCAGATTGTTTTCCTTACCCTTGTCCTACTTAGCACACAGACTGACCTATAGAGGCCTTTCTGCTGTTAAGTACTAGTGTATCTTCAGTTTTGGAGTTTATTTTACTAGGTTCACTGGTTATACTCATGGGAAGAAAGTTTTTAGACCCAAATATCTTCAAAGAACATAAGAAGATAAGCCAAAATTTCAATTTGCTATGTTCAGCAGCATTTCTTTCTCAGTTATTATGATGGAACAGTGTGATTTTGATAAATGACATGATTTTGCAAAATGAGTAATTCTCTGATCTTTATTTTTCACATAGACAGATCAGCATAATATATACTTTGATCACTTACAAAGTCTATATGTTTTGAATTACAACATCAGCTTGTTCTTTCAAAGTGCCATTTAACTTTATACAAGAAAAAATAGGTATTATCCTTGAAAGTAATAAGATTTTTTTAAAATACTACATATACTAGAATATTGATTTTACTAATACTCAGCGTGCACTTCAATTTCATTGTCAGAAACAGTTGGATTCTTGATTATGTCACAAGGGAGTGTTGTCCAGCTCCTGTATGTAGTATGCATTGTCTTTCAGATATTCCTAAAGCAAGATGTGAATGCTATACATTTATATACAACAGTTGGTCAAGCACAGACATTGCAGTGTCATGCTTTCATTCAAAATCACGATACTACTCTTTTCCCTTACACATTACAGTCACATTTGGCTTCTAATACTCAGTATATTGTTTTGCAAATGCAAATAGTTGTTGCAAGGTGGCCTTCATGATGTAATGAAATGGAGTATATTGCACATACTCTTTTTTTTAAAAAAAAAAGGGATTATCATTATCATAAATAGACAGACCAGTATATGACATTGAAAAAGAGGAAGCAAAATGGAAATAGTGCTCTTGCATAAAGATCAATTCGCTTTGCTGCTGATGGGATGACAGGTTTGGGAGGAGGAGGCTTCTTGTTGTTCTTTGTCTGAGACTTCCCAAGACCATTGTTGACCTCAATGGGTTTTCCATAACAGTCATAATTTGACAATTCAAAATCTCTTGGCAAGCTTCCAACAATGCTGAAATCATTGGATCTCAGATCAGACTTGGAGGTACAAACTTTTTTGCATCGGGTCTCCCCAACCTATAAAAACAGTGTAGCAGAGGTTGTGAGTTCATAAATTAAAATTCATTCAATGTGACTTATGACTAATTTTAATTGAACTGGTATCTACTGTTACTAAGACTCTGTAATTATATCAGTTATTGCTTTATTCTAAGGCAATAACTTCCATGTTTTCATTTTATTTGTTTCAGTCAATTATTGTAACTGAATTTTATATTGATTATAAAAATTTATATTTACAATAATAAAATAGATTATAACATAATAAAATGAAAACATTTAAGATATTACTATAAAACTGAAATAATTCAATAACAATATCAATCCCAGATATAGCTGTAGATGCAACAAAATAAGAACTCTTAAGTCTCTAAGTACTATTGAATAATAACATTTATACTGCTTAGCAGAATGCTGTTAGAATCTGGGCCTGTCTAGCTTCAAGAAGTGCTGGGTGGGGGGAGGTTATTCTATATGTGGGAGACCATAAATTCAAAATATTGGTCCACGCCCAAGCAAATTAACTTTCTACACCTGGGCTGCTTCTATATGGAGAAGGCAGTCCTAAATGTAGCTAGAGGTGAAACCAAGTAGGGTTTTAAAGCTCAAAAAATGACACTTCGAATGGTTCCTGGAAATGTGATATTAACCAATGCAGTACTCACAATGTAAGTGTAATATAACCAAAGTGGTTCTCACTTGCCACCATGTAGGCAGCTGCATTTTGAACTCTCCTGCCTCAGTCGTCTTTAAAGCCTCAGTCGTCTTTAAATCAACAGATATAAGTCACAGACTTGCTTTTTCAGCTGGGATGCTACATCATTGTAAATTATAACTAGAGCAGTGTTTTTGCATAAAGACTAAGAGCCACATCATCTTCTTAGAATTTAATTTGTTTTACCCCTTTTAGACTTCCACATATTCCAAACATTGTGTCAAGACTTCCATGATATGGCTTGGCCCAGGTATTAGCATACAGCTGATTACTAATGGTTATTTCATCCTGAAAAAAAGTATAAGCTCTCCCAATGGAATCGTGAAGATGTTAAAAAGGTATGTAGTTGCTTGGATGAGTGAGAAATTGAATCTTTCACTAATTTGAATAGTCTATTAGTAAGAAAGGGAATCAAGTCAAGCAGTATATTCAACCCTTGTATGGGATTCAAAATGATATAATACTATAATACTAAATGCCAGTAAGAGGTCAAAAAAGACTAGAAAACGTACACTCTCCCATCTAGGTCCTGACATAGTTAATCTACCAGAGCAGCCAATGCCGTTTTAATTTTCACCAGACCTCAACATTGTGTTTGAAAGGGGTTCCTCTTAGGGGACAGTTGAAGCCACTCTATCTCATCAACTTTTCCTAAAAAGGTAAAGTTATGATAGGTTGGTAGTTGTCTAAAGGTCTCTTTAACAGCTAATGTACCAAAGCCTCTTTAAAGGCACAACTCCTTTCCCCACAAAAGTATTGACTACTCCCCAAATCCAGCTATGTCTCACTTCTAAAGAATACAAAGGAAGAATAGGGGCATACACCTGACCCACAAGTAGCAAGCTCATGCTAGAGACCGCTCTACCCACTTCATTAGAATCAATAGACTGAAAAGAATCCAGATGACACTACAAGACATCGTCCAGGATATATTTCAGACCTTGCCCAAGAATCAACACTGGCAAATTTGAACAATGTTATCAACCAAGGGTTCTTCAGGAGCAATACAGAAGTCAAGTTCCTGCTTAAAAAGGTTGAAGTAACCTTAACCAAAACCACCACCATTGATACAGAGTGAAGAAGCACAAACACTTCACTATCCTTACCACCACATTGAAGGATCAAACACTGAGTTCTTACTCAAATTGAAATTCACTTTTTGTGTCTCAACTAGCATTGTTGGCACTGTTTGTTCCTCATTATCTCTTGAAACTCCTCAATAAACTAAAGAGTATCTTGAAATCTACAAACAGAAAGTGACTCTTAGGGGAAAGCTCATCAAGCACCCTTCTATGCTCCAACACTCTGGACAGACCACAAAAACTTGGAAGCCTTAAAAACACCAAGGAAGCTCACTCCCAAGCAACCCACTGATCCCAGCATTTTCACCAATTCCATTTTATGCTCAGACCCTTGCCTGGGGGAAAGAACTTCCTGGCAGATGCACTGTCTTGCATGTCCCAATGTAACAGCATGCGAGCCACCAGTTCTAAACCACTCATGCCTGTACCACAACTGGCAGCACCAGTAACCACTAGAGTCCAAGCTAAAATAAAGCCGCAGCTGGGTAGCCAAACTGGAATCGAATTCCAGAAAGCTTTGGAAACAGATGAATGGTTCCAGAAAAATAGACACGTGTGCACAATCAAGAACGGACTGCCATGGGTGGAGGAGAAGTTATATATACTAACCACCCAGAGGGTCACTTTCATGCAGCTATGCCATGATACAAAATCAGCAGGGCATTTTGGATTTGTAAAAACACTACATTTAATTAAAAGAAAATTTTGGTGGCCGTCCATGAAAAAGGACATAGAAAGTTACATGGCCAACTGCCCAACTTGCGCAGATGCTAAGAGGTTGCAAGGGAAATTGCCCAGACTGTTACAACCAGTGATGAATCCCTCAGCCCCCTGGAAAGAAATATCCATGGATTTTATAGTGGAATTACCAGAAAGCAAAGGAAACACTGTCATCTGCGTGGTTATGGACCTGTTTTCCAAACAAGTGCACTTTATCCCTTGCCAAAAGATTCCCACTACAAAAACCTGAGCGAAACTATTCATGCAGTACACCTACAGATTGCATGGGGCACCCCAACACATCATATTTGATAGGGGAGTGCAATTTACATCAGAACTTTGGAAGGAATTTTTATCCCTCTTAGGAACCAGTCAGGGACTGTCATCTAGTCATCATCCTCAATGCAATGGACAGACAGAACGTTCAAACTCAGTACTTGAGCAATACTTAAGGTGTTTTATTAATTTCCAGCAAACAAATTGGATGGACCTACTCCCTTTCGCAGAAGTTGCTTACAATAACGCAGTCCACTCCAGCACAGGCTACACTTCCTTTCAAGTAACCACCGGTCAAAGTTTTAACCCTATGCCAGAACTGACCCCAAACGAACCGGCAATCCCATTGCTGAAAGAATGGATATCACAATTACAAAACACCTGGCCAGTGGTTAGGAAAGCCTTAGACAAAACTAGGCAAGCATACAAAGCACAAGCAGATAAAAAAAAAGTTGAACCTATACCATTCATTGTAAGAGAAATGGTATATTTGTCTACAAAATACCTAAAATCCCTACAGCCCTGTAAAAAACTGGGGCCAAAATATATAGGACCTTTTCCAATTAAAAGAATCATAAACCCAGTAACAGTAGAATTAGAACTACCCAAAACCCTCAGGCAAATAGACCCAGTTTTTCATGGGTAAAAGAAGGAAACGTCATGGCACCAGCCTGGGATCTCTCCTACCAGCAAAGAATGCAAAACAACCAAAAATTGAGGAGCACTTTGTTGGCAAGAGACTTGTAAGTAAAACTATCCCCCCCCTCCATTTCCAACAAGCTAGAGAGCCTAGAACGGGACCTGCAAAGAGATCTGACTAAACAGCAGTTACTGGACTTTCCCAATCTGGGGGGAGGGGAACAAAATGACAGCCAGCTATTTTCACAAATAATGACTCCAGATACAGCCGGCATGGAGACTAAGATAAAGACTAAGAAGGTTGACAACAACAATCTAACTCAAAGTGGGGAGTGCTTACTGTGGGAGAATACAACAGAGTTTATGGCAAAGCAATGTCTTCTCACAGCACAAACTGTAGTTTCAATATTTGAACAGCTAATAACCATTCAACATGATATAGAGACACTGAAAAAAGATATAGCTGTTCTGCTCCAGGCGCAGCATTGGACTACAGGCACTTCCACTGAAGTCTTTGCAGCAGACATGGGTAGATCCAGTAATCAGGAAAAGGAAGAAAGAGGGGAGGAAAATGAGCACAGACCCTGGGGGACAGATAAAGAGCCTGCTAGAAGGTGGCAGCCCACTCGGAAAAACAGTCCTTCTCCAGCTAAGGCAACAAGAGGAGGAGGCATCAATAGAGAAATTTCATGGGAAGACAATAAAGCATCCCATTTACAATTACATCAATCACATCAACCACATCGTTCATTACAAACACATCAGGTTGTGCTGAGAATCCACATGGACAGGGTTAATCATGGTCGCTGGAACTCCAACAATGCTATACTAAATTCCCTAAGCTAGCTTCTGCACTGTCACTGGGGTCAGATTGATCTACATACTGCAGAGTGGCTCCCTGAGCCCCCAAATTGGAAGCGCATATTTCTCTCCTTTAAACAGCCCACCATACCACTATTGCTATTTAAGATGAAGGCTTATTTAGCCTCCTTTCAAATCTCTCCCATCAGAGTTTTCTGTGAGGAAAGGGTTAAACCCTTAATTGTTAACAGGTGAGCTCCCAAGGTTGCTGTCTCTTCCACATCCTCAACCCAGAGAAAGGGAGAGGGAGAAAGTGGGAGTAAGCCAGCACTTACAGAAGATGTGCTTAATAGCACAGAAACTGGGCTCATTAATGCTTTTGGTGCTCTCCCAAGGAGTGAACAAGATAATATACTATTATTAGAAAATCTAAAGAAATCCTTATTGGTCACAATTGATATAGCTGAACCGCTTATTGATTTGGTTTCCCCTATAATTGAGCCTCTTACTCCCCCCCCACGGGGCAACAGTTTGCAAGAATATGAGTTCATGGAAAGCAGAAGCCAAGATACACAGGGGCCAGTAGAGGCCCCAAAAGAGAAGGATATGCTAGCATCCTTACATGACTTTCTGATGATACCTTCTGCAACATATCAATTTCTCGAGAGAGGACCCCTGTCAGTGCCATCACTGCAAAGCCGAATGAAGCATGACCTAATAACCCCCTGCTCTACACCTAGTAAAGAGGTTCCAGAACAGCAAGCCTTGTTAGCCAGTGCTAAATCTTCATACCTCAAACAAATTTCCCAGGAGTCTACACATAATTTTGATGGGCTCCCCTCCATTTAGAGAAGGCCAATTTCATGCAGGATCACACCTCAAGCCATTGCAACAACCCTACAACTTCCCTTTGTATAAAGCAAATCTCCTGATGAGCTGCAAAAGATGACCCCCTCTCCATTATAACCTGGAATATAGCGGGTTGGTCTGTGCCATCAAAAGACCAACATTTTTTGGACTATATATCACAATTTGACATTCTCTTTTTACAGGAAACCTGGGCCCCTACAGAAATACAGTTAGATGGTTACTGGGGTAACTATATCCCAGCAGTTCCAAGTAAGGTGGGTGGGAGAGCTAAAGGGGGCATTGTGACATTAGTGAATACATCTTTGCATTTTAAATGTGTACCGTTGCCACCTTTTCAGCCATGGGTTGTGACTACCCTACTTTTATTTAAAAAGCTGGAGATCTTGCTTTTCAATATCTATATTCCCCCATTCAACAAAAATAATCTGATCAATAAGATCTGGGAGGGTATAGAAGATTTTATCCTGGGCTGCTTAGATAAATATCCCACAGCAGCAATAATTATTGGGGGGGGGGACTTAAACGCTAGGATGGGCCCAAACGATCAAGCATTATTTAATCAATTTAAACTCCATTATGATGAGAATGTACCAGGAGAATCCCTGCTTGCCAGACAATTTAAAGACACCAAGGCAAATCGGGCAGGTCTGTGTGTAAGACAGATGACTGTACGCTTGGACCTTTGTATCCTTAATGGCTCCACATGGGATGACTACCCAGCAGATTATACTTATCGGGGAGCAGGAAGAACATCCACAGTTGATTATTGGATAACATCATATAGCCTCCTGAAGTTCCTGCAGAAGATGAAGGTAGACTCGCGACTGGAAAGCGATCACGATCCACTAATCCTTACTTTTACATTACACCAGAAACTGCTAAGGGCTGGCTCAACCTATCTACCTAGGTTAGAGAACCAAAATACCCAGATAAAAATTAAATGGTCAGATAAAAATGCAAAGGAAGTTACTGAATGGATGTTAGCCCCAGAAACCATAGAATTACATGCATCTCTATTAAGGAATAAGTTTGAAGAATCATACTTAGAGGGGTTTGAAACTTTAATTTTAAATTTGAAATCGGTTCTCATTAATAGAATATTAGTTCACCCCAAAAAGCCGGTTTTAAAGAATAAAAGATGGTTTGATAGGGATTGTGTGCAACTAATATATATATATATATAACAAGGAATACAGAAAAAGTAAAAATGCCCCTTCTGAGGATCACACCCACTACTTAAAGCAGTTGAAGGCACAATATAAGACCCTTCTAAACGAAAAGAAAAGGGCGGCTCTGAAGGAGTCTTGGCATAGACTAATTGCATCTTTTTTGGCACATTACCAGAGGATTGGGGAAATCCTCCCTACTGCCAACTAATCAGGTACTGATTTATGCCTGGGAAGAATATTTTAGAGAGCTATATGCAGACCCTGACTATGTAACTAATGAGAGCCAAATTAATTTGGACCAAACCCCTTATTGGCCCCCTGTTACACCAGGCGAGATATCCTGATTGGAGCCCTCAAGGCTAATAAGGCACCCGGTGCTGACTATGTCCTGCCAGAAATAATAAAAAATAATTCCAGTTGGTGGGCCCCACTTTTAGCATCTCTGTTTACTTTTATAGATAGAACAGGTCATATGCCAAGAGATTGGGGATTAACAATTATCATACCAATCTATAAAAAGGTAGTAGAAATGACCCAGGAAATTATAGACTCATTAGTCTTCTGAGTGTTATTAGTAAAATGTATGCCAAACATCTAAACTATAAACTTCAGGATTGGCTAATTTCGGGGGGGGGGGATAATTAAAGATGAACAAGCCGGTTTTAGAGAAGGAAGATCAACAGTGGATCATATCTTGGTACTTCACCATCTAGTACAAAAATACACATATTAAAAAAAATCCTCTCTGATTGTGGCCTTCCTAGATTTTAAACAGCCTTCGACTCAATGTCTAGGAACACCCTATGGGAGAAATTAGAAGGCACTACTATTGATAAACGCCTCCTTTTCCTCATACAAAAATTGTATGCAAATTCCACCTTGAAAGTGAGGTGTAATCCCCAAGGGATTTTAACCAGCTTAGTAAGGGTACAAAAAGGGGTATGGCAGGGTTGCATCCTGTCTCCCTCCTTTTAACTTCTATATCAACCCCCTGATCGAGCTCTTATAGAACCCTGATCTGCATCCGCCCAACCTAGCTCATGGCAAAATCCCGATTTTTCTATATGCCGACGATGCGGTCATTATTTCACAAGAGAGATCAATTAGGGCAACACTTGGCTACTGCAGACAGAACAAGTTGGTCCTTAACTTTGATAAATCAAAAATTTTAGTTTTTGCTAAAAGACCCAGCCAATACTCCTGGAAAATAGAAGGACATAGTTTGGAACAGGTTAGAACATTTAGATACCTTGGGGTGGTTTTCCACTCGCAAGGCACATGGAAGGCACACCTGGATCACACATTGCAAGCAGCCAATAGGTCCTTAAATGCAATCAAACATTACTTTTATACAGGCGGAGGTCAATTAATACCTGCTGCCTTAAAACTTTTTGAGGCCAAAACATTGGCGCAAATTCTATACGGGGCACAAACAGGAATCCTTGCAAAGAAAAACTTGCTGGAAACCATACAAACCAAATTCCTGCAAGCCATCTTAGCTGCACCCAAAGGAACCCCAAATGCCCCATTAAGAATTGAAACAGGCATGCCCCAAATACAGGTAAGAGCCTGGAAGATGATGATCATTCACTGGCTTAAAATGCATTTCTTTCCAGAGGGATTGTCCCCGTTAGTGCTGACTGACAACTTTCCTTCCCACTGGAAGCAGGCGATAGATCATAAACTGGGCTCTTATGGGCTCTCTTCAATATTCTTAATGTCCCTAGGCTTTGACCAAGCAAAGCAATAATATCCAATAGAATAAAGGACATGGAGTTCCAAGAAGAACTAATTAGGTTGCCTTGCCACAGTAGGGATAGAATCAAACAGGGTGTGTGGGAATCAGCAAGATATTTGAATAGCTTTTTTCAGAGCCAGATTTAACATTCTTCCCTCAGCACTCCTACAGGGCAGGTATAAGAGAACACCAATAGCAGAACGGGTATGTATATGTGGTAAAGGAGAAGTCGAAGATATCTCACATGTTTTATTGTACTGTGAGTTATACCAAGTTTATAGGACAGCGTATATTCTCCCTTTATTAGAGAGATTGCCAGGGAGGGCAGACAATTTTTATGTAGGCTTTCTCCTCCAAGATTCAAACCCTTCTATCACGCATGCAGTGGCAAAATACTGTGTTGCGGCAATGTCCACAAGAAAAAAATTGGTTACAGATTTATAGTCGTCAACTTGTGCCAATTTTTTGGAGATATCTCTAATAATGTTTGGAACATTATATTTACTCACACATTAATCGGCTATCCACTCACGTAAATTAGGGAGTGACCCTAACATTTTGAGAACATGTATTTTCTTAACAGGGATGTTATTATTTACTATTAATGTTAGTACTATTTTTATTATTATTATTTAATATATTGTAAAAAGTGATGGCTATTGCTGGTCTACAACCGTAATAAAGTTTATTATTATTATTATCACTGCAGCTTCTTGAAACGAGAGCAAGTCGCCCTTACAACCAAAAATCCCCCACCCCACCATCTCCAATCATGGTTGAAGGAGAACAACATTTCAAGATAAAAGAAATCCTAGATTCTAGCAAGTATCACAGGGCAACTCAATACATAGTAGCATGGAAACACCTTCCCTCCTTACAAAACGAATGGGTCCATAAATGTCATGTCAGAGCACCTAAACTGCTAAAGAAGTTTCATACAGAATATCCCAACAAACCAGACTAACCTCTATACCTGTTTTGTTTTCTCTACAGGTGGATCTCTCTTATTTTTAAGGGGGGCAGGATGTCACAACCCATTCCTATTTCATTTCTACCTATCCCCTCTGACCTAAAAACAAATCTCACCTTCCCCTGGGTTGTGCCATACTCCCAAGGGGGAGGGGGGATGTGCCTGTGAGGTTATTGTTTTTCCTTCCTCTATTTGCTACAATGTAACATTTTGCTTCATTTATTGCTTCTGTGTCCGCTGCCCGCTGCAATGTAACTATTTGCTTCCTGCACTGTATCTCTCTCTGAACTTTCTTCTCCCTAACCTGTCAGCTAGGAAAAGGGGGGGGGGAATACAACCTTCGGAGCCTGGCTTATTTCTCTGTTCTAAAAAGGAGGTGCAAAGTGCTGCTTGAACAGTGCACTAAGACTGGAGCCGGACTGATGTTATCTCCCCTTTCCCACGATGCACTTAACACCTGGGGATTGGCTGGTTTGAACTGTCTGGATGAACTATGGGGCGGGGTTTGCTTGGGGACACTTTAAAGTATTGATCTGCAAAGGAATCTCTCAGATCTTGTCTAATATGCCTGCTATTAACTATTTTTAATAAAAGTTCCTGTTGGAGGAAACCATCTCCAAGAGTTCTGCTTTCTTAAGATGTGGGATTGAAGTGGGTCCTTGCATTAAACAGAACTTTAATGTAGAGAGAAAGCATATGTCTATGTCTATGGAGATTTTCAATCATGGTTGTCCCAAAGGTGCTTTTCAAAAGACAACGGGACTTTCTTGCTTTTTTCCTTGAAAAGCATCTTTAGGGAAAAAATATATATAGACTAAGTATTCTCAATTTTATTTGCAACACTACAGTGTCTAACTACAAGTAGCTATGCAAATATTGGAGAAAAATATGAAAGGAATGTCATTCAATAGCAATAGCAATAATATACTGCTTCACAGTGCTTTATTGCTCTCTCCAGTTTACAGAGTCAGCATATTGCTCCCAATAATATAGGTCCTCATTTCACCAACCTCAGAAGGATGGAGGACTGAATCAATCTTGAACCAGATAGAATCAAATTCTTAGCAGTGAACCTGCAATAGTGCATTCTAACCACTGCGCTACCACAGCTCTTCAAAATATATTTGCTTTCCATTTATATGCGACACAATTCTCCCCATCCCAAATACGGCTCTGATTAGCTTCCAATAATATAGAATAAAATAGAGAACATTAAAAGAAAGAGAAAAAAAACAATAAATAACCCACAAATCCAAGATCAACTATCACTTACTGTACTTAGGAAAAGGAAATGCTATATTCTTAATGTCCAAAGTCTTTCTGGAGCAGGTAGGTCATGGCAACTTTCCCGAATGCCAGTGCTCAAGTGAAACACTACTCCAAGAAAGACGAACACCACACCTCTTGTTGTTTTGAGGAAATACCAGAAGAATGTGACTTGAATGATCTTTTCCTTGCTCGATCTTATTATATAGGCAGAAACCATTGGCAGAATATGATCCTGTAGATAACCAGTTCTTGAACTGTGTCAGACTTTAAACATGACAACTATCATCTTGAAGTCAACTGGTAACCAGTGTGGCTCTTGCAGTAGTGGTGTTTTTCAGGCAAAATGGGAACTACTTGAACTGCTACATTCTAGAATAGCAGCCCCCAACATTTTGGGCACCTGGGACTGAGCAATGCCTGATTGATTGTAAATGAGTCTTCTTGTTCTAGCAATGGCTATAAATGGCACATAAGATAAAATTATGCAGAGGGTCTCCTAATCAAAACTGCCACCTGCTCTTCAAATGAGTCCTGAGTCTTAGAAGATATCTCTCACTTATTTGTATGCATTACTATAGTAACACTGCATAAACCAAATTAGTGGTAATACAGAGTAATAGAAAGCAGCCAGAACAGAAATGTTAATATTGCCTAAATGTTCATAGACAATACTCCACATCAACTGATACATATATTGTTCTAAAAAAAGTATTACTTATATACATGCATAGAAACACAGACACAGAGTTATCAGAGACAAGACAAAGAATAAATACTGAAAGGAAATGTGAGAGACTGAGTTACTTATAAATGCTAACATTTACACAGCAATAGTTACATGTGATACAGACATTTTGCATTAATGACCTAGTTAATATATGTAGTGTTACAAGAAATTCAGGTCTTTCTTTATACTGTGAGAAATGAGACCCATTAGAAAGATTTTCATTTCATTCCTTACCATACATTTCATTATTCTAGCCCACCATCACATTTTATCCACCATTATCTCATTCTGTCTTTTATTTATCACTTCCAAATCCATCTCCAATATCTAATTTTAGGGGGGGGGAATCTAAATTAGAATTTAGTATAGGGGGATAGTGTTCCTGATATTAATTTATTTATATTATCTCAATTTAATATATATAAAAAGCATTACTAGCTATAGCTAACCTGAAAGTAAATCTTGAATTCATGAGGAGGAGCTCAGTAAAAATGGAAACTCAGTATGTTAAAAAAAATTTCAAAGACGGAATATTAGGTACCGTACATGTATGGGGATAGGCTAACCAGAGCTCTTCTGCATAGTGGCTCCATTCTTTGAAATACTGTACCTCAGAGATACAGACAGGAGAAAATTAAATCAATAATGAATTATATAACGCAAAAATATTTTGAGTTTGCAAATAATTCAGGGAAATGGCTAACAAATAGATTATAAAAATAAAAAAAAAGAAAATATTGAAATTTAGAAGAGAAAGATACTGTATTACCGGACCATACAAAAAGCATTTTATTGATATTATTCTAACTTGTGTAAAGGAAGTGACATCCCTTTAGAGAAAACAGATTGGTATCTTAATAAATAAAATTTAGAAGTATTACAGAAGAACAGAAAAGATTACGAATAACCTATAACAATAAGGGAACTTTCTGAGGCTAAAGAAAGGCTAAACTAAGAAATGTTCCTGGACCAGATGGATGATGAGGTTCTTATTATAAACATTTTGAGGATGAACTTTTATAACCTTTGGAAAACACTATGAACTCTATCCTACGGGGAGGAAAGTTGGAAAGAGAGTTGGAAAGAGCCCAATATAGTATTAATATCAAAGAGGAACAAGATTTGACTTTACAAGAAATTCTCTCTCTCTCTCTCTCTCTCTCTCTCTCTCTCTCTCTCTCTCTCTCTCTCTCTCTCTCTCTCTCTCTCTCTCTCTCTCTCTCTGTCTATCTATCCATCTCTCTCTCTCTCTGTCTATCTATCCATCTCTCTCTCTCTCTCTCTCTCTCTCTATCTATCTATCTATCTATCTATTTTTGTATTTCTTAACTTCCCATTTCCCTCAGAGGCGTATATAATTATTAAATAATGATTATCACTACAAATTGTTTATAATGATTGTAGCGGATAGAATGAAAATAATTTTGCAAGAATTATTCATGAGGATCTGTGTAGGCTTTTACCAAAAATATAGTTAAAGGACAATGTTAGAAATATCCTTTAAATGTTGGACATTTTGAAATACAGTATATGAAGCAATGCGTACGAAAAATCAGCCACACTTATTTTCACAATTTGAACTGGGCTTTTCTGTTCAAGATTTTGGAGGATCTGAATTATGGAGAGAATGTTATAAAATGGGTAAGATCAATTTGCATTTCACAGAAAACACAAATAATTGATATTGGAGATCTAGCAAAACTGTGAGGTACAAAAATGAAACAAGATAGGAATGCTGACTGTCTCCTCTTTTGTTTATTTTGGTTCTTGAAATACTGAAAAGGGATATAAGACAAAATGAAAAGATTGTGGGAATAAGGGTTTTTTTAAAAACATAAGTTAAGGGCTGTTACAAATGACTTGATGTTGATTCTGGAAGATCCTTTATACAGGAATTGAAATATTAAGGTAGAATTTCAAAGAATTTGATGCATTAGCAGGTTTGAAGATTAGAAAACAGAAAACAAAGAAGTTAGCAAAAATATGAAAATAAAAGATCAATCAAAATTGATGAATAAAACAAGGTTTAAGATTGAGAAGAATGTAAAATATCTGGGTATCACTACGATAAAAATATGAATTGTATCCTATTTCTAAATAACTGCTAAGACTGGAATGAAGTTAAACAAGATATGTTAAAATGGTAGAAACTGCAACTTCATTTTTGGAAGAATCTCTGATAAAAAAGAATATCTTGTCTAGTGATGTTTTTGTTTCAGATAATAAAGGTAGTCCTCGATGTACAACCACAACTGACCACAAAATTTCCATTGCTAAACAAGACAATTGTTAAGTGAGTTTTGGCCCATTTTACAACCTTTCTTGCCACCGTTAAGTGAATCATTGCAGTTGTTAAGTTAGTAACACAGTTGTTTAGTGAGTCTAGCTTCCCCATTGACTTTGCTTGTCAGAAGGTTGCAAAAGGTGATTACATGACTCTGGGACATTGCAACTGTCATAAACACATGCCAAGTGCCAGGCATCTGAATTTTAATCATGTGACCACGGGGATGCTGCAATTGTTGTAAAGTGTGAAAAATGGTCATAACTCACTTTTTTCAGCATTATTGTAACTTCAAATAGTCACTATGGTTATAAGTCGAGGACTACCTATGCCTGTTTAAACATTTAAACAGTGGCAGTAATTTATTATAACTCCTACCAGGCCTTCTAGCCATATTAGGAGAGGCTGATATAAGCCTTCAGCCTACACTGAAGAAGACTGCTCTAGAAGATGCTTATAAAAATTTGTGACAACCATTTATCTGAAAGCTTTTAAATAAAATATTTTAAATTCTTGGAGGAGAAGTATTCAAAGTTTAAATAAAAGCATAATTGAACTCCATACAGAAAGATCCTCCAGACTGAAGGGCAGTATATCTTTATGAATCAACATTCATCAGTATTAAAGAATTATAACCTTCTTGCAGATGGACTGAACTTCTTTGCAAGCAGATTGCTCTTTTGATTCTTTCCTTAAAAGTTCCTTTAAGGATAGTGCTAATAGTTAGCTATAAGAGGGATATCAAGAGAGGCATTAATAACAAAGATTTTATAGAGAATATAATTAAACAATGTGGATTCAGACAGAGAAATGCAGATTCAACTCTATTTAGGCATTGTTTACAGATAAGAAAAAATAACTGTTTGCTTTCTGATAAACATAAATTTCTCATCCAATAAGGTGTAAATAGAAACAGATTCAGTTGACCTGAAAAATGGGAATAATTTCAAGCTTCAGTTTCAAAGGGGAAAAACTTGATCATATGGAAACTTACAGTACATGCAGAAACCTCATACTTTTTTATATGTTAGGAAACTCTATTTGAACTACAAAAATCCAGACAATGGAAAAATGTTAACAAAGACAATTTTCTGTATTTCAGAAGTATATTTATATTTTTAAATTAAAATGCAACATTAAATATGAATCTATCAGTTCAATTCAGAAAAGCATCTTACATATATGTTTTGTTGGAGAAATATAATACATTGTGGATGCTGATGATCCCATAAAATATCACTAGAGAGTGATAGATAATTAAATCTTTTTCCATCTTTTTCTATGCATGGAACAGGTTATTTTTCTAAAAATTCTAATGATATCTAAAATATATATTTTCCTGATTGTCAGCCAAAACTAAGCAATTGTAATTTTTGTACCTAAATATTTTCTTAATATTACATCTAATTTTACATAGCAATAGTGTATAATTTAATTTACTAATAGAAAGCCAGTTAGATGACCATGGAGCAGTCTCTCTCAGCCCAACCCACTTCACAGGGTTGTTGTCGTTGTGAGGAAAATGTTGTATATGTTCACCATTTTGGGATGTTTGTAAAAATAATAAATGCAGGATAAAAATAATAAAATAAAATAAAACAATGCATTCTATTAATGAAGGTACATAATTTCCATTTCTGAAATACATGATTATTCTGAATATCATAACTTCCCCATCCTTCAATTAATAGCAAATTTAAAAAGACACATTGTTGACGACCACAATTATAGGGACTCATAAAATCTGGTTTTATTTCAAGGTAATTTTATTTAGCCAAGTGCCTCTACTTACATACTGGACTACTGTAAATTATATCACCCTCAGCTAGCAGATCCATTAGTGATCAAGGTATAGCTGATCTCGAAGGGTAGGAATGCTGGTTAGATAAAATCTTCAGGCTAGCACCTATTTGACATCAACCATTACAGGATCAGAAACTGAAGTTGGATGATTTAATAACATATCAAGTATGTTAGGTAGTACTCTTACCTGTAAAGTACTGATGTGCACTGGAGTACCTGTGCCATTCACAGTATTCTTTTTGGCAACATTTCCACCTTTCCCTTCTGCTTGCTCTGCCTTAGCAATCTTTGCCTTTTCAGCTTCAATTCGTTTTGGATTGTTCAGCATGACTTGGACCACTGCATACTCAACCAATGAAGCAAATCCAAATAGAAGGCATGCAATCAGCCATACATCTAAGGCCTTCACGTAAGACACTTTGGGGAGTTCAGCAGCAAGGGTAGTACATTCTGATGCCAAGTTGAGCACTGAAAAAATGCCTAAGAGAAATAAAAATCCAACAATATACTATGTAATTGCAAAGTTGTTGCACTGCTAACCATTTTCCACTTTGCTAACCTTAAAACATTTTATAGCACTTTCTAAATGATGATATTTCCTCAATAGAAGTTGTTGATGTACCACATGTGTCACGGAGATGAATATGAATGTATAGGGTGAGTTATGGAACTGATTAAATAAATTGATACATAATCATTCTGAGTACATATATAGCACTAACATCTGGAAAGGGTTTCTATTGGTTACTAGCAACTCTATTTATCATGACACATATTGTTTTCTGATATAATCTTTTCTTACCATAAATTTGCAGACTATCAATCAAATGGAATACTAGATATCATAAAAATATGGAGTAATTTGGCAACTGAGCGTCAGACAGACATACAGATTTGCCTGCAGGCAATGTAGCAATCAGTTTGGACTACTGATTTTGTACATCACAGAAAAATCTAAAAAGTTTATTTAAATAGATTATTATCTTTGAAATTACGTATTCTATTGAAGAAATGCCCTTCTTTCACAGTAAAGTGCTAATAATATTGTGTTTTTAAAATCTGCATACTATTGTATTCTTCCCTGTTCTAGTAGCATCATTTCTTGGGACATACTAGCTAGCATTTCTGCAAACAGCAGTCCAACATACCCAAAGAACATGAGAATGCTACTGGTTTCTATTTATCTACAATTTAGAGTGAAAATATCAATCTCACAATAACAGAAAGAATCAGATCACACAATATATTTCAAATGAGATCTAACTTTCTACTTACTATCTATCTATCTATCTATCTATCTATCTATCTATCTATCTATCTATCTATCTATCTATCTATCTATCTATCTATCTATCTTAGTGCTTTTTTCTAAAAAAAAAAAAAAGGTGCTGGAACTCACACATGTCATACAACCCGCCTTGCCTACCCTACAAGGTTCCATCCCAAAAGGGTGCTGGAACTCCTATCTGGGCGTTCTATGAGAAAAAAAGCCCTGTATCTATCTGTCTGTCTGTCTGTCTGTCTGCCTGCCTGGCTGCCTATCTAATCTCCTAAATAGTTGAAATAGTGGCAGCTTTGCTCTGAAATCAAAATTTAGTACTATCAAAAAAATCCAAAACATCTATGATCAGACTGGATTTTATTTTCTTTCTGAAGGAAGAATTAGCTAAATTGAAAATAGACTGCAAAGAGGTTCAATGTAAAAATAGGATTAGTTCTGGTTCTCATATATGAAAATTAAACCTACTAAAACTTATTTCTTTGGAATACTGTTTCAAGACTCTACAAACTGATCAAGAAATGTTAAAGCCTGTTTTCAGCAGAAGATCCATTCTGTGAGGTTTTTTTTTTTGGGAGGGCCATTTATCTTACATTGTTACAGGAAGGTTCATAGCTGCCATGAGAAATCTACTACCTAGATTTTATATTAAGCACCATTGCCAGCCATATTATAAGGTAGCTGCCAGTGATTTAAAATCATAACATAATCCATTAAGGATACTGGTCTTGTATAAATATTTGCTCACTCTCATGAAATAAAATGAGAGCTGAGAAGAAGATGGTCATTATTTTCATGTCCTCCTGCATTTTGTCTTCTGTCCCAGTAAGTCAGCAGTGCTATTATTTATCTCCAGCTATCTGATAAGTAGAATTTGTTGTTTGGAAGAACTCAAAAGACAACTTGCTTTTTCCAAGATCACCTTTAGCTAGGGTTAGGTCTGTTTTCTAACACATAATTAGAGAAAATAAAAATGAGGAAAAGTTCTCTGTGAGATTCATGAAATATTCTATTTGTATATCATTCTATTCAGTAGTTAACATTATAGCATTTTGAAAGCCCATAATTATATAGAACCATATCTTGTAGAAACAACCTATTTTTCTGATTCTTTAGCTATCAATAATCCATTATTCCATTCCCAGACAAAACTTACACCCCTTTCAGTTTTCTACTCACTGTTGTACTCATATACGTCCCTGGTGATATAATGAGTAGATACAGGAACAATTTGCTTAAAGGCTAGAGTTCTTGTCTTTTAAAAAGTGGAGGCAACAAATATGGAACTGAAAAAGAGAAGATTGGGATGACAGTGAAGAACATGCTATGAGAACACAGTTGCTTTCAGTATCCATGATATGTCTTGTTACTGAGCCAACTGCAAATGGATATGTAACATTAAGTGGTGCTGACAATATCAGAAACATAGATTACCCAATGGTACTCTTGCAGCACTTGCATCAGGATTTATCCAGAATGATAACCATGAAAGCACAACAATTAGCAGTGTAGGAGCATAGACACCCATCATGTAAAAGCCAACTTGTCTTCTCAGAGTGAAGATCACTTCTACACATGTGTAATAGCCTTTGGAGAAAATAACAACACAAAGTTCTAAATGCTTTAGTAAGTTCCACTAAGTCACTTGGGTTTATTGATGCATGTCACTTTAACTAACTTTTTATTTTAATTTACTTGAAGCTTTAACCAATTCTGAGCCTATCCTAATTAAGCCTATTTTTGGAAAAAGAAGTACTGGCAGCCCAAGCTGCAGCTAAATAACATTTAACTGAAAGTGTGAATAACAATGTGACCTCAATTCATCAGGCACCATTTTGGGATTATACTGCAAGTAAGAGCAACATAAAGTCATTCAATTTACCCTTCTAATATGCCAGTGGATGCTTTAGTTCTAAGGTAAAAAGTTGATGCCTAATTGGCTAGAAAAATATTTTGACAGGAATGACGGCACTGCCAATACAATGTTTTGCATTATGCACAGCAACAAAAGGCTTGCCAGCTAGTAAATTTTCTAAGAAGAAAAAAAAGAATGCTTGTACTACTATAAAAGTAAAATTAAAAGAGAAAGGATGATGGCAGCAAGGAGTGAGTGAATGATTTTTTTCAATTCTCCAACAACAATCAAAAACAAACAGGAGAAAAGAAACATAGCAGTGCTATAGTTGAGCCAATATTTCTTAAAATATATGTTTTCTGAAAAAAATACCAATATAAAATATATAACTAGTTTTTTTCCTCAACCCACTACAAATAATTGCAGTAGATGACCCTTATGCAGTAGGTGTGTTTATGTATTGTGCATGTGTGTGCGTGTCTTCCCACTATTAACTCCAATAGTTGTCTGAAATAATAAAGATACAAAATGGTGGTTAGTTGTGAAAGGCAGAGATATGGTAAGGTGTCAGCTCTCCCTAGGGCCTTACAAAGACCATCAAAAGAAGAAGGAGAGAAAGATGAAAGGTCAATAAATTTTTGTGTGTACATGATAGGAAACAGGGATGGGGGAATGGCAGGTGATAAGAACCAGAGCAGTTAGATCCTGATTGTACCAGCATCTCATGGCCAGGCACCCTGAGAAATATGTGGATTACCACCAAACATCTCAGAGTTCCCAAAACATCTTGGTGAACTCTGGTTGGCTGGAAACAGGGGAGGGATGAGCTGGAGGCAAACCTATACCTCTTTTTGCATCTACAAAGCATGGTAGATACTTTCCATTGATCACGGAAAGATGGGGGTCAATCTGTTTGATCCGGGGGAAACCCTCCAAACCGACAGGGGAAAAGCTAGCTACACCTTGGTGACTAGCCCAAGCTATTGGTAGCCGAAGTCCAAAAACACCAACTAGAATAGACTTTGAACAGCGTGTTGGAAACTGGGTGAAAATATCAATATTTTCTCTTCTATCTTGCAATTGATTTCCTGGAAAAGTTCCCCAAGAAGCAAAAATCTTCCCATAGACGGAATCAGCTCTAATTTTTTATGAGGAACAGAAATATATTGAAATGGAATTTAATATAAAGCTATAGTCTGGATAAACCTGAAAATTGTGGAAATTGTTAAGATCCTCCCTTTGAAAGAGTATTGATGAAATTACAAGAAAATAACTTTCTGTCTTAAAAGTTGGAAAATGAATATCTACTGACATCTAGTGGTGGATTACAGTATAAAATTAGAGCTGTTTTGGCTCAGAAACTGGCAAGATGTCCAGAAACAGATAACAATCTGTCCCTTTGAACCTCAGAGACTCTAAGCTAAACAGAAAATAGCTAGGAACAGAGGAGAGAGAATACATTGGGCTATTTACTACAGACTAAGAATTATAAACATTCTTGGATTATAAACACTTACTGAGCCGTGATCTTTAGGCTCAAGAATTGTTTGCAGAGAAAGAAAAAAACTTGAGTTTTGGCTACTTTTCTAGGGGGGAAGCTCCTGAATTACTCTTAGGTGGTTGAACATTTTGGACTGAAAATGTTGGCTGATTGCTAATTTTAGGACCCCTGAGCAGAAGAACCATTATAAAATATTGCTTTTAGTGGTGGATTGATAATTGGAAATGCATTGGACTATAAAGGCCATACATAAAGATAAGAATTATACAAGACTTTGTTGTTTGGACCTTAAGACTGGTTGGTTGGAGAAGATTAATATACAGGAATTATGGTACTTGCGAAAGATTATTTGGAGGGGGAAGATAAAATGGATGTTGCACATTTAACTAAAGGTGGTAGGAAACCACACCCAAGATTCTTTTCTGAAACTCCCAGCCTGGAACATCAGAGATCTGCAGGAGTAATACTTCAAGACAAGGCAAATATCTTCCAGGATGAAATGCATGCTATGTTGCAACTAATTCAAATGACAATTGTTTCAAATCATGATGAGATTAAAAATAATTTAGATGATATAAATGAGCACATCTTTAACTAAACTCACAACTAAAAAACTCTCAGAAAATAACGATAAAGAATGAACAAATAAATCAGACAATAGAATACAAAACAGAGGAAAGTGACCCAAAAATGGAGGCTACAAATGAAAGGAATTACAGCTTAACACAGCTAAAGAAAAATCTGCAAGATTCTGCTATAATATTGGAAAAGGAAAAAGTATCTTATCTTTCAAAACTTCAAAATAAACCAGAGGAGAAGAAAGAAGATCTGACAAAATGGATTATAGAGATGCCGGGAGAACCACTAGAGTTTGGGAGACAAAAAATGAAAAGAGAAATTGAGGGAGAAGGAAAGTGGAAGCTCTTTAACGAATATAAATGGGCGAAACTCCCCCTCAAAGGTACTCTACCTAATCTGTCTTCCCCATTTCTAACAACTTTTATAAAAATACAGGAAGAATTCCCTGGCAAGCTGAACACATTGACTCAGAAACCTTTTGGCAAAAGAAGAAGGCTATAGTTAGATTCAAGAGATCAGATGACTTGACTTACCAGATGGACTAAAGATGACTAAACACTTGTTTGAATATGGCTAAAAAAATAAATTTTGGATATAAATGGATCCAATAGTAAGAGGGATGTGATTTATAAGTAGTATACCTTTTTTTTTCTTTTATGAAATGAGAAATATAAAAATACTGGGATGGCTTTTGTGAATGAAATGTCTGGACATTTAAATGTAATTAGTTTTGAGAAAATTATAATTGACAAGAATCTTTTGAATATTGAGGGGAAATTAAGCTTAAATAAGAACTTCAAAAACAGGACCTATAGTGATTAAATAAAATAACTCTCCACAAATACAAATGAAACATAAGCTAATTAGAAACATAAGCTGATGTTGATGTTATTTGCATAAACACTAGGAAAATGTTTTCATTTAACTTTGTATGTATCGAAAATACTAAGAATTGTACCTACTCAATGTTGGCAAAAGGAAAATATTATTGCAAGAAGAGAAGATCAAGGAAATGTATCCTTAGGTAGTATGTTGATTATGGAATCATAGAAATTAACTATTATTGATTGTTGTTAAATATATGAACCCAGACAACATGTTGTTTACCAAGCACTAAAGATTGTTATTGTAAAAAATTAATAAAATAGATTAAAAAAATATAAGATAGATGAATAAAACATCTATCTTTTATGTTTAGAAAGAACTGATTTTACTTCCATTATGTGCTCTTATAAATCTGTATGGCCAAAAATATTTTCCCATTGCAAATTAACAATTTAATCAATTCTTCATTTTGTTGCTCTGCCCTAGAGAGGCTGAAGCTGTTAACTGAATTATAGCGATTAATGAATCATGTGAATCAGAACATTTATGTTACAAACATATCTGTCCATATTGACTAGGAAGGCAATTTATATGTCTCATGAATCTGGAATAGTATTAGTAAAGAACACAACAAAGCATTATCTATAACCGTGTAACAATTTTTTATTTAAAACAGTTATTGCAAATCAGATTTCCTGAATCAAGCTTTACTGAAGAAGCAACAAGACAAAATCAGTTCATTCACTTAATAACCTCTTATTTCCTTTCATGTTAGGATAAATGAATAAATCATCATCTAATGTAATGAATGGACAAATAAATTGATTAAAATATATACCGGTCCCTTTGTAGTATTTGGTACAGTTGCCATATTCAATATCTTCTTTTTTAATATCAAACTGGGGCAAAGCAATTTTCTCCAGTTGAACAGGATCACCAGATTGCCAGATAAATCGTAAATCATCAGTAGTGTAACCAACTACATGTTTTGGACAGAAAAAAAAGATGATGATGTTAATGTGGTAAAAAGTAATAAAATGCAATAATTATAAACAAGCATGCTTTTTCTTCCACCATGTCTAAGAATCTGGCAGATTAATTATTAAAGAGTGTTTATTATACTGATCATATCTCATTAGTACTGAAATGCATTTACAGATTTTCACTGTTTCCACATACACTGAGTGTTAACTTAAAGAACCTGGAAGTAGATCATCTGAAGCAGTGTAGGTTTTTGGTCCACATGCCAAAGTAATACATTTCTAATTTTAAAAGTGTTTTTGAACCTTCCTTTAGATATTATTTCTTTATTGGAAACACTTTTTCCACTATGGCATATTAACTTTGAAAGTTTCTGTCACATCTAGGACTGGAATTCACATGGATTGGTGTGGTGCCACAAATAGTATTTTTTCTTACAGGTTTCCCTGCCAGCATCATTGCCCATCAGATCCCATCCTCATTAAAACATAATTGCATTTGTGTCTTGGATAAATTAGAATTATGGCTGCCCATCTATTCTTCCCAAGTCAAGATTAGTAGCTTTTCTACTATAGGGAGAGTCCACTAGGATGCTGGTTGGGAAAAACGTATGGGATATGTGAATGCCTGGCGTGTGTGAATGCATAGGGACTAGGTAAGGTTGCATGGATGGAACAGAGGGTGGAAGAGACTTACCCCGGCAACTTTTGATCTTCCCTGCTGGCTTTCCCATTGCCTTTCTGGAGAAGCCAGTAAGAAAGGTTGCAAATTATGATCACATGATCACAGGCATTGCAACATTGTAAATGTTAATCATTTGCCAAGTGCACAGACTGCAATCACATGACTGTGGAGGTCTTGAAAGAACCAAATGTAACTACCATTCGTTCAGCACCACTGTAACTTCAGTCCCTGAACGAATGGTTGTAGGTCAAGTATTGCCTGTACAGAAATATGGAAAGCAACAGTAAAAGAATCAGTAAAGGCTCTAACCAAGCTATGCCATTGAATCTGGAGAATGTCATAGTGGACAACATAATGGTAAAGATTAATCTACTGTGCATACTAATATCAAAGAACAGACTGTGCAAATTATTGCACAATATTCTTAATATAACATGCTAACAAATAATGCTTAGGATCATGGAAAAGGAGATGCCACTTGTTCAAGCTTAGAAAAGGCCAAGGAATATGAAACATTACTGCTAATGCACATATATGGTGTGACATACAATGAATACCAAAGGGAAGCGGGTATGTTTTCATTGATTATAGAAATGCATTTGATTATATTCATCATGTCAAGCTTTGGAATGTGCTTAGAAAAAATGATAATGTCATTGTGCTGTCAACATTGACGTAACCAACAGTTAAGGAATATACCACAAACTAGTATTTGATATATAACCATGAAACTTTCAAATGCTATGATGTACCACACGTAATGGTTTCCCTGTGACACATTTTGAAATTGAAGATTGGGCTTTGAAGAAGCAAGATAGAAACAGCATTTGATACTTTTGTGTAGTCCTGAGAATACATGGCTAGCCAAGGAAACAAAGGGATGATCAAATGAATCAACCCAGAATAGAGAATTATAGAGAATTCTATAATTATGAGAACGGTCGAAGGAAAGAGAAGAGGCACCAAGGCGGAGTCAAGTCAATTAGAAGAGAAGAGTGCACTATTGGAAGATCTGAAGGTCTATCATTGTATTGAACACGCATATTCAATTATTAAGTATAAGAGATAGATAGACAGACAGACAGACAGACAGACAAACAGATGTAAAATATAATTTACATACAGCTCTCCAATTGCATTTTGCAACGCTGTGTATCCATAGGAAACAAAGTTAAATCCAACGGGCATGAGAGAGTAACAGATAATCTGGAAATATAAAGTGAAATTTGGAAGCAATTCAAATGTGACATAAGTTAGAAAGACAAATGTTCAAATTTAAATACATGTACTATATATCAGCACAAGAAGTCTTATATTTAATATTCACATTTGCACCTCTTTTTTGCATTTTTGATTTTTTCCCTACTTTGTTCTGTTAAATACATAAATAAATAATAGTAAAATAAATAAGAAATAAGAAATAGTCACACTATGTACGTGTATTAAACATATATGCGCTTAAGCTAGCGATTATATTGCATTTTATTTTGATTTTGTGGCTTGCAAGAGGCATGATGATTATTCAGCCTTTTTGAATAATCACTATTTGAACAATCACTGTAACTTAAGTTTATTAAAGCAGTCCAATTTTCTGGTTTATAACACCTTGTTTACTTATGACAATATTATTTAAAACAAAAAGTCTACAGCTAAGGAGTTTTCTTAAAACTATTCATAATCAGTAGAATATATAAAATACCTCATGCTGACCAGGACATCTCCATCACGGAATATAAATAGGAGAATATTTTCTTGAGTGACATCATGGAAGTTAGCATTCTTTTCATTTGCAAAGAATAGATCAGGCTTCCACAGACATTTAAACATGGTAGGGTCCACTGTTAGTGATTCAGATCCTTTCCAATCAGTGGGCAACTTAAGCCGAGGATCATTCCATTTCTGTCTTAAAAAGATGTTAACTCGGTAATCCTGTTTGAAATATATTAAGCATATTAACTGTTACATTTATTGAATTAATATGTTAACACCTAAAGCAGATATTTGGTATATTCAGTTGACAGAAATGTTAGAAAAACTCACAAAGCTTAAATCAAGAAACCATTTACATAATCCATATATGGATTTGCCTCATGGTGAAATGGGCAGCAAGCAAATTTAATAAACAGTAATAATCAATAATACATGTCTATTTCATTAAATCAGTCAGTCACTGAAAATATTTGTATAGCTAAATTTTATGCACCATCACTCTTGGACTCAAGCCTCACTGCCCAAGTGCTTGCAAGAAATAATATAGTGAATGCATTTCTAAAGCTTGAATTTTAAGAATAATTTGCTGGTGATCAGTGGAAAATCTTATTAGAGGCCCAAACAAAGAGATGAGCATGGTTAGGATAAAAGATAAGTGTCATTTAACACATAGAGTAAATATCCGTTATACTGTTCCTGTCCCTATAGTGCATCATTTAACACACAGTAGGTATCCATTATACCAGGAGTATCAAACTTGATTTCATTGAAGGCTGCATCAGCATTGTGGTTGCCCTCAGCGGGCCAGGGGGGCATGGCCGACTGACTGGGAGTGGTGGGGTAGTTATGGCTGACTGAGTGGGTGTGGCCACCTGAACATCGCTTGCGTCAGGGGGGCGCCTGTGGAGGCCAGGTGGGGTTGGTCTCTGGAGAGTGGGATGGTGGCAGAAGGCTTCTTCTGCAGGGTGAGGCGAGGCAAGGCAGGGGGCAGGGCAGGGATGCCACCACCGTGGGACAAGGTGAAGTAGGAGGCAGGGTAGCTATGGCTGGACACCATTGGCCCCTGCAAACAGAGGGTGGCAAGCGCACAGGGCCTGATGGTGTCTGTCAGTAGCCACAGCCTGCTGGACTCTTGGCGGGTGCATTCTGCAATTTTGCAGCCTGCTGTCACCGCTAGCAGCAGGTGGACGCGCCTACTCCATCCTGTCTGTTTTTGCTTGCAATTGGAGAGCAGGTCACCGCTGGTCATCTCCTTGGCTCCCTCATGGGTCTTGCCCTTGGCCTACATGTGGAGCGTGTTTTCCTCATGCACAGTGGGGCCAAGGTGAGTCGGATGCATGAGGGGAACACGCTTCATGTGCAGACCAAGAGCAAGACCCGCCAGGGGGCCAAGGAGATGACAAGTGGCGACCTGCTTTCCAATCACAAGCAAAAACAGATGGAATGGAATAGGCGCATCCAGTAGTCCACATCACATGCCTCCCTCCCCGACTTTGCCTGTCAGTGCTGCTGCAGTGCCTGCTGCTTGGAGGGCCGTCCCAGTGGTCGCAGCGGGCTGTGGAGCCCCTGCTGCCAGACACTGTCAGCCCCTGCATGCTCATCACCTCCTGTGCCTCAGGGGCACTGGGCTGGGCAGGGTCAGGGCAGAGGGGACTCGTCCCTTGCTGTCTCTGGGGCGGCCCCGCAGGCCAAATATGGGCCAATCATGGGCCAGATCCAGCCCGCGGGCCTTGTGTTTGACATGTCTGCATTATACTGTAGAGTAGATATCCATTATACTGTTCCTATATTGCAGCATAATTCAAAGCTTAGAAAAGAAGAGAATATAAGCCAAAGGAACTAAGATGTAAAGTAAGACAATGTTAAAGGAAATATACAGGGACAGAAAAAACAGTGGACTAACAAATCTTCATGTAGGGAGGATAATGCTGAGGCAAAGACTGGAAGCCAAGTGATGATCTTGGGCCACTGGATCTTCAGACAAGAAATCATGAAATCACACACTTGTGCTTCAGCAAGCAGATCCTTGTGAGAAAATCAGCAGGAGAGATCCTGTAGGTAATTCTGCAGATAGAGTGCTGGGAGCTGCAGAAGAAATAATCAAGCTCATAGCCTCCAGTGGAGCCTGCATAAAGGTCACTGGGTTTGGATAGTCCATTTTCTATAGCACATTGCAACCAATTTACAGAGCACCTTAAGCCATCTGGTGAGTGTATTTTCAACCCCTGGGTAAATTTAAAGTAAAAACTAAGGAAATAATTAAATTGATTTTTTTAAAAGTACAAGCAAAACCTTGTCAAGTATTTGGATTAAGAAAGTTTAAAACATGACAGTTAAAATAGGAACATTGTTTATTTTAAAGTACTTATAGATTAATAATTGGCATACCTCTATTGGAAAGAAGATTGTTTAAATTTGCTGTAGAAGAAAATTGGATGAATAAGGGAACATGGAAACTGCAACAGACCACATGACTATAAAAGTTATGGTATGCCAAAAGGAACTAAAAAAATATGATACACAAAGAATCCTCTTTTACTTTTTGTGTCCATTTCCTGGATTATAAATTAAACAAAGAAAAATGACCACTACCAGAAAAAAGAGCAAAAATTACAGAAGACAGAAGAGGATCATTTTCAGACAAATTAACAGGAAAAGGTATTGTACCTGAGATTTTACAAAGGATGTTTGAACAATTGGGGAAGAATATCACAGCATCAATAACTGACTGAATCAATTAAAAGAGATCTGCTACAGTTGATAACAAAGGATAACTAAGCTACATTTCTTGAGGGATTTACAGAAAAACTTATAGAATCATCCTATGAAAATTATGTTTCTTAGGAGATTGGACTGGAGTAATTTGCCTGGAAAAACACAGAACCTCTGTAAAATGAATTAAATTAACACAAAGGAAATTACCAAAAATAGTTTTGAAATGATGGATACATTTAAGTTTGTAGAGACAAAGATGGTATTTTCAAAGAATATATACTTTTTTTTGAAAGACATAGATATTTTTCAAAAAATAAATTGCAAATAGAGTTAGAAGTTTAAAAAGCTTGGGCTTGCTTTGCAAGGGGGGTAAACTAATATTGTTGCACTATATTTATCAGTATTCAATTAGGAGAGATAATATATATGTGTGTTTGTGACTTTTTAATGTACTTTTTATGTACTTCTGTTTATTTATTTTTTTCTATTTTCTCCCATTTTTGGAAACCATATTTTATTTTATTTTTATAAAAATAAAAAAGTTGCAAAAAAATATTTTTTTTAAAAAATGATGAACTGTTGGTATATGATACCAGAGAAATTATGTAAGATATATAAGATACTTACAGGCAATTTTGAAAATGTGAAAAATTGTAGGGACATTGAAAAAGCAAACAAAGTATTAAATATCTAAGGGGCTGCCACAAAGAAGAGGGAGTCAAAGGTGCTTCTTCAAAGCACCTAAAGGCAGAACAAAAAGCAATGGATAGAAAGTAATCGAGGAGACTTCCAGTTCCGGATTGTGGCGCCTCTAGCCGGATGGGGAGACTCGTCTCCTCGTTTGGTTAGCTTCCCTCCGCCGGTAGACCCTTATGCAGGTCGAAAGTCGCCCTGGAGGGCACGACTACCGTTGAGGAGGCTGTGCTTGGCTGTGGAGGAGCGGCGGCTCCTCCAGCTGTCCGAGCTAACTCTGAGGGCCGACGGAGAAGAAGATCGGCCAGTAAAATGGCTGATCACCTAGCCGCACCAACCGCAAGTCAAAAGAACAACTAAGCATGAAGAACCACCATGGTGAATCCGGGTGAGACCTTTCCTTCTTTCGTTATCCTGACTTTTCCTGTAAAGAGTTTCTATTTTCCTTTATTAAGAAATCGGCGGTTGCCTATACGGAAAGAAGAGCTAAAAAGAAAAAGATTAATAATTTTTTTGTTTGGGTGTGGTTGTTTTTTTTTTACTATTGGACTTTTGTTGGGGGAATTTTAGGGGAAAAGAAGAAAAAAGGGACACTTACTTTGTTCTTTTTAATTTGATAATGTTGGAGATACCTCTCTTATTAACTTTTTTAAAAAAAGAGAGAGAAAACTTTTTTTTTCTTTTTTAACTTTATTAACTTGGAAAAAAAAGACTTTATAGCCCACTGAGGACATCTGGTGGCGAAAAGCGAAATTCTAACTGTACTTCTCCCTGTTATTTGAAGAGGGATTGGATTTCATGTGATAATAAAAGAGAAAACATAACTTGACAGTTGGGTGGTGAAGCTGTCAAGTAGTCTCTAATGAAGGAATAGGCAAATCTACCACCAAAATAGATGAAAGTTATCCACATCTTGACTATGACTTAATACTGGAAAAAATATTAGAATTTACAGAAGACTTCAAAACTTATTGGAAATCTTGGAGAAAATCTAAAGATGCTACCTTGGAACCTCACATCGACCCTCCAATAATGAATCAAGTTATGGAACAAGGAACAATAGAAGATGAACAAAGTAATCCTGAACAGGCTTACATACAATTTAAAGAGACAGAGACACAACTGATGGACAACTTTGATGACCAAGAAGTAACTGTAACTGACTCAGTTCAACTACCAAAAATAACAAAGATCGATATTCAGACACAATCCTTTGGAAATTACAATAAAGCAAAAAAGGAAAGAAATTTTGTTCAGTTTGAATTGGTTAGAAATTTTGTAATCAAATCTTGAGGTTTGATAAACGAAAAGCTTTATTATGGGAACCAAATTGGCATAGAAAGAAAGCTAAAGTCAGGTTTAAATGTGACATAAAATGTTACTTGACGGATTAAAAAGGCTTTAGAAATTTTGTCTGATTCAATAACGAATGAAGGATGTAAATTTATTGTTATTATAGTTGATAATTATTTGAGGGAGCAAATCTTTTCAGGGAGTAAAAAGACCTTATAGATGTAAATTGATGAAATGATTGAATATATTTTTAAAAATAGAAATGTATTTTTGGGGACTTACATTATAATTTTAAATATGATAATTATGTTGTAATAGAGAAAGAGTATGTCTGATTTAATTATGAATGAAGGATGGGAATTTCCTGATATTATAGTTGATAAGTATTTGAAGATGTAAACTTTATCAAGGGCTTAAAAAGATTTTCTATAGATGTAGACTGATGAAATGATAGAATATATTCTTAAAAATAGAACTGTATCTGTTGGATTTATATTATTATTTTAAATATGATAGTTATGTTGTAATAGAGAGAGAGGAAGAGATATTAGTGATAGGGGAAAAAAACCAGTCTCAATGAATGATCTATTATTAAGGATACCTGAAATCCCAACTATATACTTATTAAAATGTAATTGGAGTATGACAACTGTAATTAGTAAAGTTTAAAAACAGGATATAGATTATAATTGCATGTGATTGATGATTTTTGTTTGAACTTTATCTAAAACTGTATTAATTTTAATAAGCAATGCTATATTAAGAAACAGAGAGGAAATTTTTGATAATTAATTTGAGCTATATTTATATGATTTTGTCTTTGAATGATTTGACATCCTGACCACCACGTTGTGTCCTAAGCTTTTGGAAAAAAATGGAAAAAACCAATAAAACTTTTTATAAAAAAAAGAAAAGAAAGTAATCGAGGAAAGAACCAACCTAGAACTAAGGAGAAATTTCCTTAGTTCTAAATCCTGTTAGAACAATTAATCAGTGGAACAGCTTACATTCAGAGGTTCTGGGTGCTCCAACACTGGAAGTTTTTAAGAAGAGACTGGACAACCATTTGTTTGAAATGGTATAGGGCAGTGATGGCGAACCTTTTAGAGAACCAGTGCCCAAACTACAACCCAAAACCCACTTATGTATCATTGGGTGCCGGGTGGGTGTGGCCCATTGGGTGGGCGTGGCTGCGGTAACAGTAGTCTGGTAGGATTAAAAAGTTCAATCAATCAATTCCAACTTTGTGAGTTTTTTTTCCCCGCGAGAAGTTGAAATTGATTGAACCTTTTTTTTTGGCACACGGCGGCGGAGGCCTAAAGTGAAAAGGTTTTATAAAACCCAACTGAAGGCCTAGGACTGGGGCGACAGTGTGCGTACCCACAGAGAGGGCTCTGAGTGCCGCCTCTGGCACCCATGCCATAGGTTCGTCATCACAGGTATAGGGTTTCCTGTCTGAGCAGGAGGCTGGACTAGAAGACCTCCAAGGTCCCTTCCAACTTTGTTATTCTGTTATTCTACATATGATAATGCAACATTTTTTTAAAAAATGATAAAATTGAAGCCAGAACATCTTTTGTTAGGATTTATGGATGTCCAATTAGAAGGTATATGGAAGATTGGTTTGTATATGGTAACTGTAGCAAAATTACTATATGCCTATGGAGATTCTCAATCATCCATTTCATCCACTAAAGAAGCTTCATAGATAAGAAGCAAAATATTTTCAAAGAAAAAAGAAAAAAATCCAAGAAAGTCCAGTTGCCTTTAGGAAAAGCACCTTTGGTACAAATTACTATATGCACAAAGATGGAGAAATACTGAAATACCCACAATGGGGAAGTGGTTGTGAAGATGAAAGAATGATAAAATGGCAAATCAATAAGTATGATAAAGCAATAAGTACTTTTATAAAAACTAGAAATCTTTTACAAACATTTTGCTAAAAATGGGGGGGGATATTAATTCTGGATTTGCTGATTGAAAAAAGAATTGACCTTGTAATACAATTTCAAAGAGAGATAGGTTTGCTTGTAACTTATATAAAGAAGATCAGAAGTCATATGTTTAATTTTTTTCACTTTTTTCTTTCTACCTGTATTACTTTCTGTACTTTTTGTTTTTTTTTCTAACTTTTAAAACTTTTCTTAATGTTTCATGTTTATCTTTTACTTACATAAAAAATTCATAGAGATTATATTTCAAAAAAAGAAAAAATGAACTATATTAAATCCAGTTTACACCAATACTATTATTTATCTTGTTAAATAATTTATATGGCTACCATCTCACAAGGCAGCATAGAAGAATTAAAACAACAGCTAAAAATGCTGACTTTCTTATCCCAATCAGAAAAACCACATCATGACCAGAGCTTGACAAATTTCCTAGTCAGATGTGCTGGAAAACAGCAGCACTTTGTAAAAAGCTAAGAAGGTAAGGGTCATCTGGATCTCTGGGGTGCCATATATAAGGCTCCAATAAGAGATCATAATTTGATATAAGGCCCTGGGAATATGCTGTCTCTATTTAATATGACAGGGCACAAAGAAACAATAGGATGTAAGTGGTCCTGCAAATAGCCTAGTCCTTTGCACCAAGAACTCTGTCTACTTTATCTTGGGTGACAGGTTTGAACTCTTACTAGATAACTGGGCCAGACCCTTCCTCAGGCAATAATAAAGGATCTCTACAGCTGAATTTGACCTCCAAGCAAATTTGATCAACTTTATCAGACAGTTTACTAGAATAGTACTCAAGGTGGGCCTGCAGGTATTTTTGCAATCCCTCCTTAGTCAGAACAGACCATGATACCCCAAACAGGGCTATGAAGCAAGGAAACTGGTTCACAAGCAACTTTCTTTTCTGATCCTTGCAGCCCAACTTCACAAACAAGACTTCACATCTGGCAATCTGCAAAACAGTTCTAAAAACCACTAGAGTTTATTAAATATTAATTACAATTACCATAGCATTCTTCCAGCCCTGGGTCAACGGATAATGCCATATATAAAGTTTTTTGGGCACATCTCCAAGAGACGAACTGCCCCTCAGTTTTCAGTAATACAAACAAGGGAAAACGTCTCATCCACTAGTACATCATGGATGCCAGTTTTATTATAGGCGGACTATATATATATAAATCAACAGCAGTGGAAGCCAGGGTCTCTGGAGTCCTGGATACCAGGACTTGGACCAAGTACATCTTTTCATACATTTCTCTTTGCAAATCACACTTGCTTTTATCATATCTATATGCCTTTTCTATCTAAAAAAAAAAAGCTAATGTCAGAATAGTATTAGACGTTACAGAATACTTGGAACACCATAATAAAAAACAAGGTGTGTTAATTTTTTTAGAGAAAGCTATTGATAATTTCAATTGGTCTTTTTTATTCAAAGTTTTGGAAGATATTAACTTTGAAGAAGATTTATAAAATGGGTAAATTGATTTGTACCTCACAGAAACCACACATTATTGTTAATGGAGATTTAACAATGTGAGATACTCTTTTGTTTATTTTGTTTCTTGAAATTTTGAATAGAGATATAAGGCAAGATGAAAGAATAAAGGGTATAAAAACTTAAAAAGTGTTGCTATTGGAAGATCCATTAAATGAGAAAATTAAAAGAATCAGCATTTAGCTGGCTTTAGTATTAATAAACTGAAGAGACAAAAAATAAAATACAAGATCAAACAAAATTGATGAACAAAACTGGTTTCAAGATTCAAGAAAAGGGAAAATATCTGGGTGTTAATTTGAGAAATATTAATTGTATACTTTTTCAAAATAATTATGTTAAGACATGCAATGAAGTTAAAAGATATGTTAAGATGGAAAAATATACAATTGTCATTTTGGAGTCAAATCTCTGACTTAGATGAATGTTTTACCTAAGATATTATTTTTGTTCCAGACAATACCTGTTTTGACAACTGATGAACCATTTAACATGTTAAACTTTTGCAGCAAGATAAAAAGCCATAAGCTAAGTATAAGATGTTATAATGCCAAAGAAAGAACAAACTTGGTTTTATCTTATTTGAAATTATACTTTGTTGCCTGCTTTTTAGCTTGGATGAAAGAATGGCTATTATAAGAAATAGAAGATATTGAAGTTACCTGTATAAGGACATGTTTTGAGGTTTGGGTGGCATGGTTATTTACGGTTAATGTTAATGACAATGTACATTTTAAAAATCATTTTGTTAGACATGCCATATTCAGAATATGGAATAGATATATAGTAAACCAAAATTGTGTACTTTTGTAGCTGTTATGATGAGAAGCATATTAAGCAAGAGAAATGATAACTAAACATAAATGATTAACCTAGGATGATATACTGGAATTTTCCAAGGGAGATTTCAAAATAAAATCAAGAGAAGATTTGACATCAGAAAGATATGTATGTCATTGGTTATTGCAAATTCATTAAATATCTCACTTGCTTCATTTTAGAACCATTACTCTTGACAAAAACAAACCAGGAATGAAACGTAGAAACCTTTTGGTAAAAATTCAACTAGTGATTAAAATTTAAAAGCCTTTGTTTAAATAACACTGTTCTCATGACTCTGTTCTAATGACATAGGGAACCACTGATCAAATGAATGTTGGTAGGGACTAAGTTAACTGCTGTGGGAATGAGTTAGCCTTAGAAGCATCAGATAGAAAGACATTTATCACATCCACTCAGTATAGCTATACAGATCAATCCATAAAGATATGTCAATCTTGGGAAGAAATTGAAAATAAATAAATAAACATTTAGAAGAAAGGAAAAATTTTAACCTGTTATGCAGATATAGTAAATATAGACGTTTCAAAGGTGAAGATCATTCCTTTCTTAGGACTTTTTCCTTAGCATTTGCCCCTGAGTAATGTTCATCCAAACTTTTTGAAATGCTGATAAAGTCATTTGATTCTAAACTGTCATTTTGAGTATTGACTATTTCTAACTGCCTTAATTTTAACTATTCTGATATTCTTTCTTCTAACATTATTGCCCATCAAGACTACTAAGTTTAATGAAGAAAGATATTGATTTTCCAAATAAATAAATAAACCTCAATCTCACCATAGTTGTTTCTTGTATTGATCCAAAACTGTTAATGAAAATATTCACTGCTACATCCACTGGAATTCCTAAAACATATGCATAAGAATTTTTATTCTGTTTTGTCTCTTTCATCTTTCATCCTTTTATTTTTGTTTCTGACTCTTAAATAAAAGATTTATAAATACACAGAAAGTAAAAAGTAATTCTAATTCTATATTCTTTAATGAATATATACCCAGTTCTAGTTTATGAAGAAAAATTCAGAAAAAAGCCATAAAAATTATAAAAAAATTATTAATTACATAGTATGACCAAATATTAGATGGACAGATGAAAAAAGTAATAATTACAGCTTACAATTCATATAAATTTTTGTATATAATGGTATATTAATTTATAGTGATTGACAGCTATGTTAATTTGTTTACAGCAAATTCAATGTTCTAACATATTTAAAATACATAATCTGACATTTAGTTTATATCCTGTTTTATAGTTTGAACTGTAATCAATTCTCACCTACCAATGTCTAGCTAATTTACAGAAATAAATAATTAAAATGCAAATTATTGATGACACAAATATTTAGAATAGCATATCAATCAAATTAAAATAAATCTACTTTTTTATACATTACCCAACCTTTGAAATTTGGTCTTATCCTGGGATCATAACTAACCAGAAGTCTATTTAAGATGTTACTTGTAGAATTAGCAGGTACTCTTGCAAGGTCTTCAGCTGATTGCTGTCTGTTAAAAACAAAAAAAGCTTCACTTATTCTTTTTCTCCACCTTTATAGGAATAGCATTAGCACTTAAGACTTATATATCACTTCATAATGTTTTACAGCACTCTCTAAGTGGTTTACAGAATCAGCATATTGCCCCAACAATCTGGGTCCTCATTTTACTGACCTTGGAAGGATGGAAGGCTGAGTCAACCTTAAGCCTGCAATACTGCATTCTAATCACTGCACCACTATTACTCTATTAATATTTTTTCAATTAATCAAAAGACTCAAAAATATCTTAATCTTAATTTACATGAATTTGAAGCATGATACATGAAAGCATGTACAATTGTAAATGAAACATGAAATTATAATGCATGAACTAGGATACATGAAACTGTATACAATACTACAAAGCAAACGTAAATCATTAAGGTTCGACATTACCATTTGTTTCTTTTATTACAAAAGAATAGCATAACTTGATTTCTGGAAATCTATGCATGAAGGAAATGAAGCATCTGAGTCCATAATATAAGTGTTAGAGTTTTTACTATATTAGGCAATATTAGTATTCAAAATTTTAAAGTTAAAATATTTAAAAAATCATACCATGATTCTGTCACAGCTGATTAATTGTGAGAGGCAGCTCTCATAAAATCAGAAGTAAAAAAGACTGACAGCACTTCAGTCCAGATTAGTCCATTACCAAAGCAAGAAACAAGTAAGTGTTTCTTAACCAGAAAAGAGATGCTTCAAACCTGTTAGTCTTTGCAAATAGGGTAAAAAAGTACAAAAAAAAATTAAACCTCATTTTAATTAAATAGGCTTTGCATTTGATACACCACAGCACTAGCATTTTAACAACCATTTCATTAGCTTTCCTATAAAATATTGAAGGGATTTTATTATGCTTGAAGGCATTTTATTATGCTTAAGGTTGATATTAGTAATATTGATATTAGTAGTGATATTTTGTAATATTATATATATATATACATATATATGTCTTTGGTTCTTCGGGTTTTCTCCCACGTAGAATTTGAAGTGTCTTGGTGACGTTTCGACGAAGTCTCATTTGTCATCTTCAGGCTGGTGCTTTTGGCTTCTGCTTCTAGGAGCAATGTGTGGTCATAGCTGTTTCTTCCTTTTAACTACCAGTGGGGGTTTGAACTGATTGGCTGGGAGCTTGGCTATGTTCAGAACACTCCCCCAGCCAATCAGAACACAGCCAACCCCCCAGCCAATCATAGCACAGCCAAACCCCTAACCAATCAGAACACACCTCCACCCAATCAGAACACAGCTGAGCTCCCAGCCAATCAGTTCAAACCCCCACTGGCAGTTAAAAGGAAGAAACAGCTAAAATCTCACATTGCTCCTAGAAGCAGAAGCCGAAAGCACCAGCCTGAAGATGACGAATGAGACTTCGTCGAAACGTCGCCAAGACACTTCAAATTCTACGTGGGAGAAAACCTGAAGAACCAAAGACCTACATATATATATATATATATATATATATATATATATATATATATATATATATATATATATATATATATATATATATATGTATATGTATATGTATATGTATATGTATATGTATATGTATATGTATATGTATATGTATATGTATATGTATATGTATATGTATATGTATATGTATATGTATATGTATATGTATATGTATATGTATATGTATATGTATATGTATATGTATATGTATATGTATATGTATATGTATACGTATATACATACATACATACATACATACATACATACATACATACATACATACATACATACATACATACATACATACATACATACATACATACATACATATATATATATATATATATATATATATATATATATATATATATATATATATATATATATGTTTATGTTTATGTGCAAGCAGCTTTGTAGATGCTTTAGATTGGGAAATTAGTTATATTGAAGCAAATGTTTTATGCTTTAGGTATAGGTGATTGCTTATATGAAAAGAGCAAGGTAAGGGGAGGGGGGAAAGGAGTTACAGATGGAGCCTGGATTGCTGTGTATGAGTCATCTTCTAGGAATTAGTTTTTTGTGCCATCTTATGCCTAGTACCAAGAACTGATCTTTTTGTTCTGGAAAGGTATAAAAGGTGGAAGACATCTTTTCTGGTTGTTGCCTTCATCTCTCTACCAGCCACAAAGAGAGATGGGGTCACCCAACTCTATTTTGATCAAAATAAAAGTTGTTTGCTTGCTGAAACCTCGACTCAGGAATTTTTTTGGCTCTTTTAAATTCCTGAGTAATGCTGGGGCAATTGTGAGGCTAAGTAGAAAATCTTACAACCTGGCGCCTAACGTGGAGGTAGCCACAATGGCTCTCCGCCCACATCTGGAGACCCCTGTTAAGGTCCCAGTGAGCCTTCAATTCTCAGCAGGACGAAACCAGCAATGACTGAATCGTGAGTCTTAGAGCGCTTCTAGGTGTTTGACCTGGAAGATTCTGTGCTTCATCGTCACTGGTTGGGTCCGTGTCTGAGGAACCTGAACGCCTGAATTCAATGAGGTTTCATGCTTCTCTACTGATGGGAGAAATTGTAAGTAAAAGGGAAAAAAAGCTTTGGAAATCCTGGAATAAGGCAGGAGGTTGATCTCTCTGACCAGTCCTCTATAGATAAGCATAAAAATAAATGAATAAATGTAAGAAAAGAGGAAGCCAAGCAACTGTCTTCTAATACAGGATAGAGTGATTTAAGAAAAATAATTGAATTGGTATGTAATTTTTTTTTGCAGTGGTTTTGGTAATTTTGGAATAAGATAGGGGGCTGATCTCCCCGACTAGTCCTCCAAAGGAAAAATTAATTACAAAATTACAAATTAATTAAGTGAACAGGGAGGAAGCCAAGAAACTATCTTGAAAAAGAAAAAAAAGAAAAAAAATATGCGGAATCATCCAGAGTAATTTAAAGACACAAATTAAATCAAAATGTACTCCTCTGCAATGTGTTTTGAACAACTGGGATGTTTTGAAACTTCAAGTGGCTATTACGTTTAACTCTGTCAGATAATGTCTGGTGGTGCTTTGTGATGATATGTAGCAGTACAAATAATCTTCAACAAGGCAACGTTGAAAAACTTTGTAAACCCCCGGTTGGCTTGTTTATCTGATAACAACTAAAGCCACGGAAGAAAATTCAAAGAACTGAAAGCAAGTATTTTTTTCTTTCTCTTTTTTTTCCCTTTTAATCTGGCTCTTTGGACTATTCAATTCCCCTTTGTCAGAGGTGAGGAGAGGAGGCTGCTACTTTCCCCTCCCCCTTCACACCTTCAATATTCCTTTTAGTCTTTCCCCACTGTCTTTTGAAGTTGCTGGGATAAATTGGAAGTAACCATAAATGTTCCCCTCCTTTTTAATTAAAAGGGGAGGCCTGTTTTAGTCTCAAACCCCAAATTGATGTGTGTGTGTGTTTTGTTTATATATAAGCACCCAGAATATTACGCTTGGGATTGGAATGGTGAGAAAAATAGGAGATAGTTAAAGGGCCCTATAAAAACCACATGTTTGGTTGGAATCACCTCATTATTTTTCTCGCTTCTTGCAGGACAAGCCATATGTCTAAATAAATGTTGTTTTAATAGTATTTGTGTATATATGTTTGTGTTGTTCTGTGTTATTTCCAAGACTTGGAGGGTCAAAACCCTCTCTGATAACAACACACAAAAAGGCCTTATTTAAAAATAGTTTGCCTGGAGAAAGTATGAAATGAAATATTTGTATGTGGAATTGTTTATGCAAGCAGTTAGCATGGAAGTGAATGAGTTAATTTGCTGATAGTTAAGTGTGTGTGTTAGCCCTCAAACCCCACCGCCCCATCCACTCCTTCCCAGGCTGTGAAAGACATTGTAAACTGCAGATTTTATTGTTGTAAAAGTAAATTGAAAAGCAATAACAAGTGTTTGCATGAGAAGAGTTCCATGGAGGATGTGTGAGAGAATTTATGGCAAATGCATGTGAAGGAGAGAAAACTATTTTTTTAGTGGTGAGATTTTTGTAAAATTTCTTTTTCTTTTCCCCCCGTCTCTTTTGTTTTTCCTCTGGCTGTTTTTGCTTTAAGAGCGAGAGAGACAGAAAAAAGGGGGGGCTGCTCATTTTAACTTTTTTTCCCTCTGCTTGAAATTCCGCTTTGGGAGTGGTGGGGTGGATGTGACGTTTGGTGCCTGCTCTTGCCGTTTCAGCTTGCAATTTTTTTACTTGAAAGAGGAGACAGTAATTGTTGGACAATTTTTGGGGGGGGAATTGTTGAGTTTAAATTGTTTAGTTAGACCTATATATCCATCAACCAAAAGAAATGACTCTGAATTGTTTTGCTTAGATTTGTAAACTTTTAACCTACTTAAAGGAAATTTGTTTCCATCTAAATGGAATTTGATTAAATTGGAATTTGACTAACTTTATATTAAAACCAATACTAGAGTTTGATATAAATCTATTTCAGTAACTCAGAATATCTTATTAAGTTTGTTTATTTTTTGTGAAGTTAAAATTAAGAAGTTGAGAAAAATTTTGGGATTATAAATAGCTATGTTGTTTTGACTTAAGATTTGTAAGCAAAAATGTTAGAAAAAGAGTTTATGTTAACAAATACAGAGTTTGGTGACTGTTCTTTTGTTGGCTCTTCACTAGGTAATTTGTTTGTAAATATGGGCAAAGGAATGGCTTGGAGGAGGTTTTGACTCAGAAGTGGGGGAAAAGAGGCAGCCAGTGGCATTTTTGCCTAAAATTGACATTTGGGGACGTCTTGGTGGTTAGCATTTCTTATCAAGTGTGGCAATTTTAAATCAGAAAGCCAAGAGGAGGTATACACTTGTTCATAGCAAAGTAGTTGGGAAAAAGAAAAGAAAAAGAGAGGCATAATGAAGATGTGATAGTAGATGGGGAGGAGAAAATGTGAGTGGAGGCTGGATGAATTTCCCTCCCTTAGTCAGAAAAAAAACTGTGGTTATACCTTATAGCAGCGGTTCTCAACCTGTGGGTCGTGACCCCATTTGGGGTCGAACGACCGTTTCACGGGGGTCGCCAAACACCGCAGTCCAACATTTTTTCCCCATTTCCCCTCGGCCGTTGCGCGTGCGCCGCGCATGCGCGATTCGGCCCGTCGTGCCGTGCATGCGCGATTCGGCCCGTCGCGCCGCGCATGTGCGATTCAGCCCATTGTGCTGCGCATGCGCAATTTGAGCTGTCGCGGGCATGCCGCGCATGTGCGGTTCAGCCCATCATGCCGCGCATGCGCGGTTTGGCCCGTTGCATGCGCTGCGCATGCGCGGTTTGGCCTGTCGCATGTGCGCCTTGCAGGTGCGGTTCGGCCCGTCGTGCCACGCATGCGTGGTTCAGCCTGTCGCACTGCGCATGCGTGGTTCAGGCCGTCATGCATGCGTCATGCATGCGCGGTTCGGGCCATTGCGCCACACATGCGCGATGCGGGCCGTCGTGCTGCGCATGCACAGTGCAGGTCGGGGTCGCGCTGCGCATGGGCGGCGCAGGTGGGGTCTTGGCCTGAAAAATGTTGAGAACCGCTGCCTTATAGAAGGCTCTGAGGTTGTTAATAAGGGAGAAGGAGAATATATACACTGACTCCAAGTATGCTTATGGAGTCTTGAATACTTTTGGAGAAGAGAACAGTAAGAGGATTGATTAATAGTAAAGGGAACGAGTTGGCTCATGTAGATAGCAGATGTAATTGTGGGGGGGGGGGTAAGAAGTTAGACCAAAGTGGTGGAAGTGAAGGAATGGATAATAGAAGAAGCAGGAAAGTTGTTTTTAAGTGGGCGTGCAGACTTGTGAATTGCATGCATTAAGCAGGGAGACTGCCATTAACGTGGTCAGCCCAAACATGTGAATTGTATACTTTAACACAAGCCTTAGAATGTTGAAGGAACAAGAATGTACTATAGAAATATGAAAAGAGAGAACAATGAAGAAACAGAAGAAAGTGGGAGGTGGATGTTCCAAGATTGGAGGATGTTGAAAAGAAAAAAAGAAAAGAGAGAGAGAGAGAGAGAGAGAGAGAGAGAGAGAGAGAGAGAGAGAGAGAGAGAGAGAGAGAGAGAGAGAGAGAGAGAGAGAGAGAGAAATAAATAAATAAATAAATAAATAAATAAATAAATAGCTAGGACACAGAAGCAGCCAGTGAAGGGGGATCGCAAGGGATGATAGATACTTTTTAAAAACAGGATGGTTGTATTTATACTTTAGTTAAACAAATGTGATAAATACAAGTAAATAAAATGCTTTACAACATTTAGCGGTGAGGCCATTTCAATATAGGCCTCAATTGGAAAGCTATCTTTGTCCCTTTGAAATGATGTATGGGAGGCTTTTATTACATGAAGGTTCAAGAATGTCAATGAAGAAGAGAAGAAAGTTACTCAGTATTTACATAATCTGGTTCAGGTTTTGTCTTCTATCTCAGTTACAGGCCCAGGCTGCCCTACCACCTGTCTCTGCCCATTGTTGTTCCTGGAGAGTGGGTTCAGGTGAAAAGAACTATCACCTAGAAATACCAGTCCTCAGTGGTTTCAACCATGCCAGGTCCTCCTGATTTAAGGAATCAAGGCGTGAGTCTGTGGAAAGTCCCATCATATCCTCTCCAGTGACAAGCTCCACAGCTGGATGGCCTGAAAATGAAATTTCAACCTGCCTCACCTGTTGAACTGTTTCCATCTAAGTAGGAGAAGAACCTCAATGGATTGGAGTACCGTGGAAATCGTGTTCCTAGAACCTGGACTATGTATTGCAATATTTTTCTTCTGCTACTGTTGTTTCCCTTGTACCTTCTTTGGTAGGAGGAAGGACCATAGGCCCAATACTTTAAGGAACAAATGGGAGTTGTGTTTATCACAAGACTATGTATTCCACTTGCAAAGGGGCAACAGGGTCACTTGTTATGCTCCTGTCAATACAGTGCAGCTTTATCCAAAACTTTAAATCTGGACATATGGAGGAACATACAGACATTACCTTTTGGGGAAGAATAACATGAGATTTATGGACAAGTGCCAGAATCTTCTTTGATGCATGTAAAGCTATTGACTATAATCAAGCTAAATGGACTAAGTATGGAGACAGGTCTACACATTAAACGCCAAATATGTTTGCAAATCCTACCCAACCTGGCACATTCTCAGAATTCCTGCAACCTGGTGTGCTTCACGATAACCAGACCAATGGATTTTTCAGCATCATTTGAACTCGCTATTAATTGAATCAGATACAAATATGGGTTCAAGTTGATTTTCATGAACTGGAAACCACAACTGAGATTCCCTCAGTATCAAAGACTTTTATTATTATTAATATTATTAATATTATTAATATTATTATTATTATTATTATTATTATTATTATTATTATTATTATTAATCTGGCCTTAAAGAATTGTTTCATTTTTAATTGTGAAGCTTGAGAGAACATCACTTTTTATTTTAATTTGACTTGGAAAGATAAGGACCATCCAACCAAATGGGCCCTCTATTTTGTCATTGTGGCCCTAAATTGTATTATTAGACCCCAGTCTGACATTACATATAAGGAATATGTCAAAGAAGTCACTGACAGAATGCGAGAGTTGGCTCATGTCCCTGTCCAAACATGGACAGGAGCACTGGATGTTGGAGGATGATTTTTGGGAATGTTTGATACTTGGACATGGATATTGTTCATTGTTGTTTTAGCCTTAGGAGGGTTGTTGTGTTTATCATGCCTTACCCTGCTTATTTAGAGTATTGTTAGATCTATTATATCTGGACCAACTCCTATCTATAACGATAGACCAGCTAAAGCAATGATTTTGCAACCTTTCCCTTCTGACTATATTCTCCTCTTTAAGAGTCCCTAAGCCTATTCGGCTTTTATATTAAAAGGGGAGGAATGAAGGGATTTTATTATGCTTGAAGGGATTTTATTATGCTTAAGGTTTTTATTAGTAATATTGATATTAGTAGTGATATTTTGTGTATATATAGATAGATAGATAGATAGATAGATAGATAGATAGATAGATAGATAGATAGATATAGATATAGATAGATATAGATATAGATAGATATATATAGATATATAGATATAGATATAGATAGGTAGGTCTTTGGTTCTTCGGGTTTTCTCCCACGTAGAATTTGAAGTGTGTTGGCGAAGTTTCGACGAAGTGTCATTTGTCATCTTCAGGCTGGTGCTTTCAGCTTCTGCTTCTAGGAGCAATGTGAGATTTTAGCTGTTTCTTCCTTTTAACTGCCAGTGGGGGTTTGAACTGATTGGCTGGGAGCTCAGCTGTGTTCTGATTGGGTGGAGGTGTGTTCTGATTGGTTAGGGGCTTGGCTGTGCTCTGATTGGATGGGGGGTTGGCTGTGCACAGATTGGATGGGGGAGTGTTCTGTTTGGGTGGGGGCTTTGTTGTGCTCAGGTTAGTCAGTGTTACAAGGGGATTAGAGATGGTGGACTGTATAGCTGTTTGGCTTTGCATTCGTGGTCGTGCCTCATCTTCATGGTGGGTGTCAGTTTGCTTCATGTATGGATTGGAGGGGTTTAAGGTGGCTAATGATGTAGCTGTGGTCTGGCTTCTGGTTTGTGGTCGTGCCTCCTCATCAGTGTGGGTTTGGGTTTGCTTTTTGCCTGGATGTGTGGTGGTGACATCCTGTGTGGTTTTTGTGAGTGTAGATCTGGTGTCATTCCCCGTGCTATGGACTCGTCTGTCAATAAGGGCGGGTTTCCAAATGGCTGGTAGGCGGGAGGTATCATCTCGTTTGTTCATGCTGTGTGGGCGTTTTTCTATCTCGATGGCTTCTCTGATTATTCTGTTATTAAAGTGTTAAGTTTTGGCGATAGTTCTGGTCTTTTTGAAATCAATTTCATGTCCTGTGGCTTTGAAGTGTTTTTGTGTTCTTCAATGCGTGCATTTATTCTTCTGTTGGTTTGTCCAATGTATGTGGTGGAGCAGGCAGTACATGGGATTTCATATACTCCTTGATTTTCTAATTCAATTTTGTATTTAGGGTTTCTTAGGATGGTGGATATTTTTCTGTTTGTGCAGAATGCTGTTTTGATATTATGTTTGTGAAGGATCTTGCTGATCCTGTCTGTGGTGCCTTTTATGTATGGGAGGAGGGCTTTGCCGTTTTCTTGTTCTCTGTCTTGGATTTTAGTGGGAGTTTCTTTTTGGATTAAGTTGGAAATCTTATTTCTTTGGAATCCGTTGGATGTAAGTACATTAGTGAGAGTGTGTAGTTCGGTTTTTAGGTGTTGTTCGTCAGCTAGGCATTTGGTTCTGGAGATGAGTGTCTTGGCTACGGAGTTGATCTGTGCTGGGTGGTGGTGTGAGAGTGCGTGCAGATAGCGGTTTGTGTGTGTTTTCTTCTGGTAGATGGTGTGTCCTAGGGAGCCATTGAATTTCTTGTAGACTAAGACATCCAGGAAGGGAAGTTGGTTATTAGCTTCTGTTTCCATGGTGAACTGTATTTTGGGGTGTAGGCTGTTGAGGTGTGTGAGGAAGTTGTCCAGTTTTTCTTTCCCATGTGGCCAGATTACGAAGGTGTCATCTACGTATCTGAGCCAGAGTTTGGGTTTGTGATCAGATTTTTCTAGGGCTTGGGTTTCAAAGTGTTCCATGTAGAGGTTTGCAATGACAGGTGAGAGGGGTGATCCTTCTATTTGTTTGTATTTTTGTCTGTTAGAGATGAAGTATGTGTTGGATAGACAGTGGTTGGTCAGATCTAGGATGTGTTTGGGGGGGTTATATTTGTTTTGGATAGCTGTTAAGGCTTCTTTGATTGGCACTTGGGTGAAGAGGGATATGACATCGAAGCTAATGAGTAGGTCGCTGGACTGTAAGTTTTGTTTCTTTATGATCTCTATGAACTGGAATGAGTTTTTTACGTGTGAGGTGATGGATTCTGCATAGGGCTGTAGTTGTTTGGCGAGAAATTTGGCTAGGTTTTGTAGAGGTGAGCCTATGGAGCTGACTATGGGTCTAAGTGGGGTTCCTTCTTTGTGTATCTTGGGGAGACCATAGAGCTTAGGGCATCTGGATGATTTCTCTCTGGGAATGATTCTTTGCTGGATCTCTTTGCTAATGGGGGAGGCTTTTATTTTGGATCTAGTGGTTTTTTCCAGGTAGGTGGTGGGATCTGTGTTTAGGGGTTTGTATGTGGAGTCTTGGAGTAGGTTGGTTAATTTGGTTTGGTAGTCAGATGTATTCATGACCACCGTGGCGTTGCCCTTGTCTGCTGGTAGGATTATTATGCTGTTGTCTTGTTTCAGGTTAAGTAGTGCTGTCTGCTCCTCTTTGGGTAAGTTGCTTTTGGGTGGCTTGCTGGTGCAGAGTATGTTGGTGATTTCGAGTCTGATTCTGTTAGCATCATCGGGGTTGATTTTGGTCAGGCTGGTTTCAACTCCGCATATAATGGTTTCAGTTGTTTGCTTGCTGAAACCTTGACTCGGGAGTTTCTTTGGCTCTTTTAAATTCCTGAGTAATGCTGGGGCAATTGTGAGGCTAAGTGAAAAACCTTACAATATGTACTTATCAGAGCTTTAATATAGTGTATGTTATTAACCCTGATAACTTTTTACAAAGGCCAACTTCAGCTGAATACTATGCATTGTAGTTTATAGACTAGAAAAAGGATGTCAAGATAGCCAGGATATATATAACTGCCATTGCAATTTTAGTCCTGGACAAGTACTCAAATATAAAGCTGCATAGCCAAAAGTTCATAGATCAATGTTAAAAACATTTGCAATACTATGGAATGATCACATGCAGTACAGCTACAAGAAAATATGAACAGGAAATGTTGAAAGTGGAAATAAATGTACTAGTAAGATTAAATATTCCTTTGGAGCATTTTTCCATTTATTAGCTGATTAACCAATATATTTATGCATAAACTGAAGAACTGAATATAGATTATATAAGTATTTCATTTATAGCACAAATGACGAAGCTCAAATTATTATAGTTTGGACATATTATATAAGCAATTAGCACTCTTGATTTTGACATCAAAACAAAATAAAAAAAGACTTATGGTTAAAATTGTGTTATAAATGAATGGGTATTGCAATTCTCTGATATCTCCCACAGTATTTATATTATTATAAATACTTAATAGTCACTTAAATTAGAACTACAAAATGCCTTGTTCATTTATAGGAGAGATATTGTGGTTTGCCTAGATGGTTTTGAAATAAATTCACAATGTGTTCCATTGGAGCAATAGTATCAGGGCCCACTTCAAAACCTCATCCCAAGAAAGCAATACATAGTCCAGAACTGTTTCATCCCAAAAGGAATTTTTATTAGGAGAAGCTGATAGCAGGCATAGAAGGCAGGATCTGAGGGTTTCCCGCTCAGATCAATAGATTAAAAGAGTCCCAAACAAACTCCACCCCAATAGTTCATCCGGCTTAAATGAGCCAATTCCTAGGTGTTAAGTCCGCTGTGGGAACGGAGCTGATAACGGGGTCCGTTCCCATGCTTGTGAAGATGTTGTTGGGTCTTTGCACCTTCCCTTCCCCAGCGAGAGATAAGCCAGATGCACATTCTTTTCTCACCCCAGGTTGACAACAAGGGAGAGACAGTTCAAAGAGTAAGTATGTAGAAACAGCAATCACGCATGCGCGCATGTGCGACGGGGCCGCAAAAAAAATGGCCGACAAAAAAAATGGGCGACCCCCAAAAAAATGGCAGACCCGCATCGCGCATGCGCGACGGCCCGCATCGCAAAGGGGAAAAAATGGCCAACCCCCCAAAAAAATTGCCGACCCCAAAAAAAATGGCGGACTACGGTGTTTGGCAACCCCCGTGAAATGGTCGTTCGACCCGAAATGGGGTCACGACCCACAGGTTGAGAACCGCTGGTCTAATCACTTGTTTGAATGTTTGACCTAGATTATGTTGTTATGTAACGGCTGCTGTTACTTAAGCCAGACTTGCTGTCTCCAGACTGGTAATTAGGTTTTGGCGGGAAACTGTTACTTTAAACCTATTGGCTGCCGCCTGGAGGCTAACCATATAAATAGCTGAACAGCAGTTATTTGAGCTGCTTCTGCTTCTGTTCAGAGTTAAATAAACTTGTTGCTATTTCAACACTGGTCTTGCTTAATGCCTTCAAGAACCGAATACTTAACAAATGGGTTCTGACAAATAATTTAGGAAGCAAATGAGAAAAATGCAAAGGCTGTTCATTTGCAGGTGAGGAATAGGAAGATCATAAAATGTCTGCTAAATTTATAATTCACATTGCAGATTAAATTATATTTTATAATTTACATTAACTGATCCATTCAGGATAAAATAATATTCTTGGATTCTCTCTTTTGTTCAGCTCATGAATACATGAAGAAAGCAAAAAAAAAAACAGGTTTTTTTCCTTTCCTTCTAGGAAGCTATAATGTTAAAGAACTGGTTTTGACAAAGCTAAGGATCGCCACATTCCAGTTTCTTCTTTTCATATTCTATTAAAGCTCAGCCATTTACTGTGAGATTTCTTAGATCACCTGTACAAAATGAAATATAGTAAAAGGCCAATTCATTTTTGTGACTAAATGGGAAAAATAGCATATCCTATGTTTCTCTCATATTACACTCAGGAAATTGAACTATTGCATAAGTATTTTAATAGAATTCTGTATTCTTTTGTTCTGGCATAATCAAATGACACTTTTGAGTTTATATCATGGGGAAGCAGAAAAAATGTCTTAGCTCCTTATAGCTGAATTCTTTTTGAAGGGGGATTAAATGTTATATATGTTGCTTACTTGTCTTCAGGCACTTTATCTCCCATTTCCTAATTAAGCTAGCTTGATTTCATCTATATGACCTTGGCTATAAAGAACAATTAAAAAACATAAATCCTATAGCAGATCTGCTTGCTTTTTTACTTGCATCACTACTATGTGTTTTTCCTTTTCTCTTCCCCACTCTGTCTTTTAATTTGACTTTGTTAGATGTCAATATATTTCAGTAGGTTTAGCAGCAGAACTCTTCTTTCCCCCAACTGCTTCATGGAATATTCAGCATTGTCGTCATCTTCCTCATCAATCTCAGTTCTTAATGTAAGGGGCATTGGGCTATTCTGCACAATACTTGATGACTGACAAATTGAGAACATAGATTTTTTAATCTTCTCTATTTACTTTATTAATCATTTTTATAATTTATTCATCTTGATTTTCCTCTTAGGAGGGAACTGAGATACCTCATTGCAATTTGTGTGTTTGAAGGAAGAAAGAAATGGAAAGTGTTAAATTTTTCTGTAGTAAGCGAAACTAACATTGTTGCAATGTATAACAAAGAACCCCTTAGAGTGAGCCAAGGACGTAGGGAATCGTTGTGTTGCTTTTCTATAGGTTTGTAACCCACTACACCACAATAGCTGACGTAGAATGGGAGGAGGATAAGAGGGTATAATTGCTATAGTGCTTCTGTAACAAGGTGTGGTCTCTTCCTACAACGGTCGAGATCCACCACGCTTTGCAAACCGTTCTTAGAAATAAAGTTGTTTCCTTTCTTCAACCGAACGTCTCCTTGGAATTCATTGAAATTCCAAATACAAATTGGGGGCTCGTCTGGGATTCGATCCCTTTCGAGGGTCCTGTTCACTCCTTCAGGTGCACCCCGCTCTATTTGAGCGGAAGGTTTTTATAGGGCCATTGAGGGGTTCTCGAAGACTCGTAAAATAGCTGATAATTGGAGGCAATTAGGTTGTCGTGAGGAACAGCCTGAGGGCAGACTTTGATGTTGATGTTGACTGGGAAACTCTACGCGTAGATCCTGGTGAGTATAATTGTTAAACACCAGAATACACCAGGGCAGTCGGTATAGAGGGTAGGGAAAGTGTGTTTGGGGATTTGAGAGGGGAAGGGTGACGTCCTTTTGAGGGGTCTTTTTTGAGATCTGCAGGACGGAGTGAATGTGGTTCGTATAGGACCAGGAGACGGAGAGTGGTATAAGAATAAGGGTCTCACTCCAGATGGGGAAACACTTTCTAACAAGAGGCGACTGGGGAATTGAGGGGATAAAACTCCAAGAGCATTCCTAGTCAAATAGTCTCACCTACCCGTGTACTCTCATAGGTAAATATGGGAGGGAATTTTGGATCCACAGAAAAGGGAAAATGTGTTAAAATAATTAAGAAAAATCCTAAACTCAAGATTGATCCTTATGGACCGCTGGGTAAATTACTGGCAGGATGGGGATCTCCACCATATAACAGGATCATTTTGAGGTTAGGATTAAATAAGGAGGATATGGTTAACCTGTGTTGCTTTGTTTGGTGGGAGGACGATAATGTAGAATGGCCCCGTGATGGGTCAAATGATTATTTCCAGTGTCATAACCTTTATAATTATGTAAAAAGGAAAAAGTGTAAGAGTCTAGACAACGAATTGGACTATGCCATCATCTGGGTTCCGGATCTATGGGATACCAGAGAACAGATGTTGCCATTAAAAGAAATCTCCAGGGAGGAAAGTGAAGAAGACTTTTTGAAGAAAATACCACCACCTTATACATTGAAACCAATGGATTATATAAATCGCCCATCAGCTCCGAGGGAGGAAACACCTCACGGAATTTATCCGGAGGCTCCATTAACTCCGCCTAGCGACATAAGTGTCCATTCTTTGTCGCCCCCTTGTAGTGGTGAGCGAGGTTATATTAGTCCAGCGGGAGATGGACCGTTAAGTCCAGAAGAAAGAGAGGAAAATGGAATCCCTAATTTGGCTAACTATTGCCAGATACTGAGGAGACCAATTTTCCCGTTTTCTCCCCCGGCGGAGATTCAAGAACAGGAGGTTGGAATTGGGTCCGCAGTGAGGAATAGGAACCCCAAGGAGAAGGTGACCTCTTTTCCTTTACGTGAGGTCCCGAATGGGGTAGATGATCTTAATGCTCCTCGGATAACCTATGTGCAAGACCCGTTAAGGGCTTCGGAAGTCCGAAACTTTAAACGGGAAATGAAGAATTTTATAGATGACCCCCTAGGAGCAAGTGAACAACTTGACCTGTTACTGGGGGCAAACATCTATACCTGGGACTCAATCATAATTAAAGGAATGAAGGAGGCAATTCCTAAGACCCAAAATATGGTAAAGGCTATAAGCATAGAACAAGAGAAAGATGAACCCCCGCTACATTCCTTCAGAGACTTAAAGATGGGATGAGGAAATATGCGGGAGCAGATCCAGAAGATGCTTTGAATATTCAATTGGTTAAAGTCCAATTTGTGACCAAGTCTTGGCCAGATATTTCAAGAAAATTACAGAAACAAGAAAATTGGACTATTAAGACTCTGGATGAATTATTGCGGGAAGCTCAAAAGATATATGTGAATAGGGAAGAAGAGGGAAACGAGAGAGTACAAGGACAGGGAGGATGATGGCGACAGTGGTGAGGGAGGTGTTTCAAAATGAAGGGAAAGGGGCGATGAGAAGTGGACCGCGAGGTCAAGGAATGAGGGGAAGAGGTATGATGGCAAGAGGAAGAGGGACCCAGGAAGGTGGGCTTAGTAGAGAAGGAATACAGACATGTTTTCACTGTGGAAAGGTTGGGCATTTCAAGAGAGAGTGCCTGTCCCTAGCTTCAGTGGAACACATGAACCGAATGATGGAAGAAGATTTTGAAGACTCTTACTAGGGGAGTCAGGGGCCCCTCCTTAAGTGTTCCCACAGGGAGCCCTTGATAAATTTATAAGTGGGAACAAAGGAGATGGTCTATTTGGTAGATACTGGTGCCTCCCGTACATCAGTTTGTACCCTGCCTGAAGGGGTAAAATTTGATTAAAACTCCCAAATCAAAGTAAGTGGAGTAAAGGGGGAGGCATTTAAAGTACAAAAATTAGAGCCAATTGCTATAGAATATCCAGGAATAAAAATTAGAACATTGGCAATGTTATATATCCCTGAAGCAGGAATAAATATAATGGGGCGGGATATGATATCGGCACTAGGCTTGACCATCTCCTTCCGAGAAGAATCAGTTTTTGTATTAACTGAAGAAATTCAGCAGAAAATAGACCCGAAGGTATGGGTACAACCAGGAAACAGGGGAGGGTTAGAAATTCCTCTGTTAAAAATAAAGTTAAAACCAGGAGCCCAAGTTGTGAGACAGAAACAATATGATATATCAATGGAAGGCAGGAAAGGACTTCAACCTGTAATTGACCAACTGCTAAAGGATGGACTATTGGAGGGAACTATGTCACCCTACAATACTTCTATTCTACCGGTGAAGAAACCTGATGGAAGTTACAGGATGGTGCAAGATCTTAGGTTATTGAATCAGATCATGGAAACAAGACATCCGGTGGTTCCGAACCCGTATACAATTCTGGGATGGATTCCAGTAACACATCAATGGTTTAGTGTAATAGATCTAAAGGATGCCTTTTGGTCGTGTCCACTGGATTCCGAAAGCAGGCTGTTGTTTGCCTTTGAATGGGAAAATCCATTCACAGGTAGGAAGCAACAATATCAGTGGACGGTGTTACCGCAAGGCTTTACCGAATCACCTAATTTGTTTGGGCAGGTTTTAGAACAAACTTTGGAGAGGTTCCCACGGCCCAGGGGAGTAAATTTAATTCAGTATGTAGATGATTTGTTGATTTCTGGAGAAAAGAAGGTAGAGACAGAACAAGGAACTATAAGGTTGTTAAACTTCCTGTCTGAGCAGGGACTCAGAGTTAGTAAAGGGAAACTGCAGTTTGTGGAGCGAGAAGTGAAATATTTAGGACATTTGATTAGTAAAGGATCTAGAAAAATTAGTGAAGAACGAATACAGGGAATTGTTCAGCAGCCAAGACCAAAAACTCAGAAAGAATTAAGGAAGTTTTTGGGGTTGGTAGGCTATTGTTGTCTATGGATAGAGGACTACGCTAAATGGACAAAACCCCTGTACGAACAGTTGGTTCAAAACAAGCCCTATAAGGTGAATTGGAATAAGGAACTAGACCATTGAGAACAAAACTTATCAGATCACCAGTGTTGAGTCTACCTAATCCAAGGACTTCATTCCATTTGTTTGCTACAGTGGATAAAGGAGTAGCTCTGGGAATTTTGACACAAAATTGGGCTGGGCAAAAGAAGCCGGTTGCCTATCTGTCTGAAATGCTTGATCCCGTAGCACAGGGTTGGCCTGGTTGTATCCAGGCTATAGCAGCTGGGGCTAGTCTAGTTAAGAAAAGTGATAAAATAACAATGGGAGGGGCATTGGTTGTAAGTAGCCCTCATCAAATCCGAACACTGTTAAAACAGAAGGTGGGGAGATGGCTGACTGACAGTCGCTTGTTGAAGTATGAGGGGATCTTGCTAAATCATCCAGATTTGGTTCTGACAACTGATCACGCTTTGAACCCTGCACAATTTTTGGCTGGGAACACTGAGCATTTACCAGAATCTGACCACTGGTGTACTGAGATAGTAGATTTAGAAACCAAAATAAGACCAGACCTGCAAGATCAACCTTTGAATAAAGGGGAAAGGTGGTATGTGGATGGGTCCTCAAGAGTAATCCAAGGAAAACATCACAATGGATATGCTATAATTCAGGAGGGATCATGGGCCTTGTTGGAAAGTGGTAGATTACCCAATCATTGGTCAGCACAGCCTGCTGAACTATATGCATTGAAACAAGCCCTGAGAATGGGACAGGATAAAGTATTGACTGTTTTTACTGACTCTAAATATGCATTTGGAGTTGTCCATACTTTTGGTAAAATCTGGAAGGAAAGAGGATTCATAACCAGCACGGGGAGAGACTTAATGCATTTGGAATTGGTGGAGCAACTGTTGGATGCTCTCCTACTACCTAAAAGGATTGCTGTGGTGCACGTGAGGGCACACCAAAAGGGGGAAGAGATTGAGAAGAGAGGAAATAGGTTAGCAGATCAGGAAGCTCAGAAGGCTGGACAGGAGGATGAGATAGAAAAACTACATGTTCTTGTGCCTCAAGTAATAGAAGTACAGGAAGTGCCTTTGTTTAATGAGAAAGAGAAAGAGAGACTTTTGAAAATAGGGGGAAAAGAAGATGCTGAAAGAAGATGGTGGTTACCCGATGGTTGCCAAATACTGAACTATGCAGTAATGAGACAATTGATGGAAAGATTACATGAAGGAAGTCATTGGGAAATTCAGGCCTTGATAGATGAGTTATTGAAGAAGTATGCAGGGTTGAAAGTGTACATGGCGGCCCAACAGGTTACCCAAAAATGCATAGTATGCCAAAGGACTAATCAGGCAAATGTAAGGAAAAGACAACAAGGGGGAAGACCATTGGCATTATACCCATTTCAAAATATACAGGTTGATTTCACTGAAATGCCACAGGTGGGAAGATTCCGATACTTGTTAGTGATTGTGGACCATCTTACAGGATGGGTAGAGGCCTTTCCGTGTGTGGATGACACAGCCCGAACAGTAGTCAGGATTTAATTAGACCATGTCGTTCCTAGGTATGGAATTGTCAAAAGGATAGACAGTGATCAGGGACGACATTTTACGGGGAAAATTACACATGGAATAGCCACTGCCCTGGGGATTACATGGGATCTACACAGCCCTTGGCATCCTCCCTCGAGTGGAAAAGTGGAGAGAATGAATGGGAAAATAAAGGGTACACTCACTAAACTATTTCTAGAAACAGGGTTAAGCTGGTTGAAAGCCCTACCGATAGCCTTACTGAGAATTAGGACTCAGCCCAGAAAAGACATTGGACTTTCACCTTATGAGATGTTATATGGTATGCCTATAAGGGATTCTGGGATTATGATAGGGGAATTGCCCAGTAAAGATAAAGTACTCTTAAAATATTTGCAGGCTCTGTCCCAGACTTTTGATTTTTCCAGGAAGAGTGGATGGTTGGTCCAAACTCCGCCACTGAGCTTTAAAGTGCATTCCACAAAGATCGGAGATTGGGTGTGGATCAGAACCTGGAAGAATGAGAAACTTCAACCTAACTGGGAAGCGCCTTACCAAGTATTGCTGACCACTGATACTGCCATACGCACCGCAGAAAAGGGCTGGACTTATTACACTCGAACCAAGAAGGCCTGTGAACCTGCCAAACAATGGTCAAGTACACAGACTGGACCTCTAAAATTGACTTTGCAGTGAAAATGAGTATCCTTCTCCTCACTTGGGGATGGGGATGGGGAGGGAGACAAGGTGCAGAAGCTTCAGTGTGTTTTTCTAGTAAAGGGGGGGAGAATGGCACAATGAAATCGGCCTGCCTAAACAAGTGAAATCAAGGTGTGATTGGATATATACCAGCCAGGAGGAGGAGTGGGGAGAACCAAAGACTGAGAATCATCCTTGTTATAAAAGTGGGGATGTTCATGATTATATGGGAACCTTTTGGAGAATGAAAAATATTTGGCGTTGTCTAATCAGGAGACCACCGGGGCGGGAACAAGTAATCCAATATTCAACATGTGTTAAGATAATAAATTGGATCCAAGTGGGAATGTGTGGTGAAGTGGCCTGGGATCAGGCGGACTCCTACCATTTATTTCTTTGGTCAGACTATGGAGAGAGTAAAGAACGTATAGCACCACTCCCATTTTGGAAAGGGAATTGTAAAGTAGACCAAAATTGGAATCCAGAGAGGAGTAAGGTAACCCAGAGAGAGAAAGCAATATGCATAAAAAATTTCCCGCCTCAGGGGAAGGGACCGTTCCTATTGAAAAGAAAATCGGAGGAGAAATGTGATCATCTCTTCGAGGCTAAACAAGATCCGGAGGGACTATGGACATGTAATGACCGGAGAACCTTTGAGAAGGAAGTAATGAACCAATGCATGGCGATGACTGCTAATGATCCACGATGTGTCTGGATGGGCGCCCTTCTCTGGAAGGGGCAGTGTGGAATAAGCATAAGTACTCCTCTCCAATTCATATGTAATCACTCCGTACAGGAGGACCTTTCCCCATATTGGTCTGGGAGTTGTGCTATAGTCTTGAGGAAACCACAACCCAAGGGGATGATAGAGGGAGGGTTGGAAATACAAATTAGAAAGACTAGGAAGGTTAGATCCTCTCAAGACAAAGTCAAATTGTAATTCCTGTATAAAAAGGGTACAGATGGGAAAGAAAATCCAGGAAACCCTCATTTATTATTCAAGTCATAAATGCAGGGGAAAAGATGGAAAGAAGGGAGATGTTCAAACCTGTGAGAAGGGGAATATTACTTACTCCTATTGCTCTACCACTGGTCTGTGTTTTGATCCTAAGGGGGATCCTGAACAGAAGTGGTTGATAGTGAGAAGTGGAGATTCCCCTAGTGGTGCGCTAATAACAAAAGTCCGAATATTTCCTGGGAAGGGGGTGAGCTTTATTTTTGACACTTGTAAGCAGGCAACATGGCCAACCTCCTGTGGGACAAATATTGATTGGCATAGAATGTATACGGTAAATGAAAAATATATTTGCCCAAAATCAATACCAGCAAAACATTTCTATATTGGACAACATTGTAGAAATGGGGATAATTATTGTACCCAGTGGGGATGTGTGGGATGGGCTACAGGATGGACAGGAATGGACACTAAGGCTGAATTGACAGTTCGGAAGGTGCCCACCCTCTCTACCTGTGCCCTTTATGAGTGTAATAAAGTAAACATAACAATTCCCAAACCAGAGGAGTTTATAAAGAAATGGGGTAATATGTTTGGAATTCAAACTTATGCGAAAGGAATAGATCCCGGGGGAATATTTTATTTGGAGACCCAGAAGCTGTATGAAAATGGGGACCAAAGAAAGTTTAACTTTTATAAGGAATTTTGGAAGGAAGTGCAGAAACCTTTTGACATTCCTGAAGTTGCAAGAAACTTATTTGTTGAACTGGCAGGAACAGTGGCCCAAGCTCTGAATGTTACCAATTGTTTTGTATGTGGAAGAACAAATGTTGGGGATCAGTGGCCTTGGGAAGCAGCTGAGTGGAATATTTCGGTGGTATACAACGCTACTGCCCAACCACCTCATCAGAATGGAAGTATCTGGGAATTGAGAAGGGGAATTGTGTGCAAGTGGTGCATTAAAAGATACAAAGATAATTCACCCATAATTGGGACAAATCAATGTGAACTGTCTGTATTAATCAATGTGACAGACGGATATAATGTGACTTGGTGGCCAAATGGTACTGTGGGTATCCCAAAAATGTGGCCTGCTTCAAATGAGACGAAAGGTATTGGGTGGCCGACAGATTTGGAACAAGCTATAAACCAAAGTGCAAAATATAATAAAATTTGGCCAGCCCCAGCTGGCCTTTATTGGATTTGTGGAAGGAGAGCCTACTCTGAACTCCCCTCTAAATGGACCGGATCATGCTCGTTAGGAGAGATAAAACTTGCATTTTTCCTGATCCCTTTGGGGGAGGGTGAGAGGTTGAGTCACCCAATATACGTATCTAGAAGAAAGAGAGCAACGCAAGTAACTACTGAAATAGAATTTGGGAATTGGGATGATAAATATTGGACCCCGGAAAGAATAATACAAGTTTATGGACCTGTAACTGTAACATGGGCCCAGGATGGGAGCTATGGGTATCGAACCCCAATATATATGCTAAATAGAATAATTAGATTGCAAGCTGTGCTTGAAATATTAACAAGGGAAAATGCAGCAGCTTTAAAACTAATAGCCCGACAGCACACACAATTAAGGAATGCAGTATACCAAAACAGGCTGGCATTAGATTATTTATTGGCACCGGAAAGGGGTGTTTGTGGAAAATTTAATTTGTCAAACTGTTGCCTTCAAACTGATGACCATGGGAAAGTTATAGAAGAAATTACAGATAGAATGATAAAAATGGCACATGTGCCAGTTCAAGAATGGATGGGTATTCTAGATCAAGGGGGATTTCTGGGTGGTATATTTACAAATTGGAAACAAGCCCTGTTTATGGGGGGTATCATATTTTTGGGACTAATGATATTACCTGGTATCTTCCCTCTCATAAAAAGTATGATTCAGAATTCGGTGGAAGGATTGATATCTACTCAGCAATCTATAAAGTCAATGATGGTATTAAAAGAAATTGGAGATCAGATTCAAATATTGGAAAGTATGGCTTCTGTACACCCCATGAATGAATCATCAGCTGAGAAGAAAAGACTGATAGAAATAAGGAAAAATATTAAGCAAATGTCCATAAAAGAAATGGGGGATTGAAGAAAGAAAGAAATGGAAAGTGTTAAATTTTTCTGTAGTAAGCGAAACTAACATTGTTGCAATGTATAACAAAGAACCCCTTAGAGTGAGCCAAGGACGTAGGGAATCGTTGTGTCGCTTTTCTATAGGTTTGTAACCCACAATTATTACAATTGTTGTTGTAAGTCAAAGACTGTAGTAGATTTAGCCACGAACTGGTGACTGGAGGAAGGCATAGGGAGTATTATTACAGTAATAAATCATAAAGACAGAAATGTGTTTCCTTCGATAGATCTAGATTTCCTCATCACTATTCAAAGTATGGGGATAGGTTACTGCATTAACAAAATGTACAAGATGTTTTCTAATGTTAACTGCTGCCATCATAAAAATCAGATGCCAAGAAAAGCTTTCCTTTCCTTTAATCAGATCTCTTGATCTCTCCGATTAAGCCACTGATACAAGAATCTATGTTTATGTGTAAATAGCAGAACACTTCCTACAATTTTTATTTATTTATACATTTATGGTCAAAGACAATATTGAAGTAATAAACAAAATATATGTTTGTGATATTAAAGCAGGTTATGAAAATGAATGCATGTGATAGATAAAACTGGTTAAAATCAAATCAAATAAAATATATTTATAAGAATATACAAATGAATAATGATAGGCAATTAGTTGATGTCACCAGATGACATCTAATGACATCTAATTGTAATTGGAACAGAACAAAATTAAGCAACTTTCTTAGAAATTTCAGAGGTGGTATCTGCTAATAAAAAGTGCTAATAAGATTCTGTCAGATTCAGGCCAGCTCGTATGTTTGGCCAAAAGAAAATATAACTGAACTGATTGCCAATGCTAAGATAATGGCAATGCAACAGCATATGACCAATTAATAAAGTGCCTACTGTAGTATCTGCAGTGGCCATCTGCAATGGCAATCCAAATAGAGCATATTATTAAATCACCTTCTACAAGCATAAATGGTATGGCATTGAATCTTAAGAACAGCAAAAGGGCTGAGGCAAAAATAATTCCTAAAATAGAATTAGGAGGCAGGTCTCTGAATTTACAAATCAACATTAGAATACATTGCTTTGCCTCCAAAATGCCTGTTCCAAACCAATTACTATTAATGCTTTATGGATAGACTATTCAGAGAAAAATAATTTACTATGACTTTCCTCAAGGAAGTGTTGAATTCCTCTATATGATAAGATGAAATAATGATTTTTTTCCCAAAAGTTTAATTTTAACCAGTATCTCAGATGGCAAATTCATGTGCAAATAATGATAGACGTAGAATTTAGTTCAATACTCAGGGAATTCTTAAAAATAATTCAGGGACATGGAGAATGATTAAATGTAGAATAAATATGAGTCTAGAATCATAATATGTTTATATTTCATAAAGACAGAACTGGATACCATAAAGCAAAAGCAAGAGTACTGTAGTTCTAAATAGTTAACTGCCATTTAGATCTGCCATCGAATTGGGAAACTGAGGTGAAGTTTTGACAATTTGTTATTTCCATGTGGAAGATGAATGAAAGAGAATACAGTAGCTAATATTTAAGGACTTGATTCATTCTATGTGAGTGCCACTGTTTGCCATTTATTATCGCAGTTAAATGTCTTGCAGAAAACTGGATCATCTTTATTTTAACATAATTAAATATGTTCCAAGCTAGTTAATGCTTGGAGGTTCTTCTAAAGGCTATGACAGTGGTTCAGCTCTTTTTCTTAATAGTTGCATAATACTGATGAAAAATGTATGTGCAGTAATAAATCTGTTCTAATATCCTTTTCTCCTATTTGCAGATTTAATATTTTAAAAAATGTTTATGCTACCACAGGCATAAATACAAATTTACTTGTCCAATGTTATTGGTATACACTACAATCCTTTCTCCACAATTTACCCCAGGACTAAAAGCAAACAGATTAGATATGACATGAGAACAACAGCTTTGCTCCACTCCAAATTCTAATGATGTTATACACAAGAAAACCCATAAAAATTATTCTAGTATTTTCCTTTACTTTCTGCCTGTTTTGCTATGTGATATTCCAGTAAGGATTTTGTTTCACAAATGAGCAAGAGATAAATTAAAAGACTATATGAAGAGAAAGCAGAGACCAGAAGAATTTCTGCTGTAGTCAAATTAATGGGAATGCTATATACCTATTTCTGATTAATCACTTCATAATTTCAATTAATAATTGAAAAATTAGTCACCTAAAATACCAGTTAATCTATTAATACCTTCACATTATCTTCACTTTCATAACTTGCATTTCAAGGGAAAAAATAGTAATAGATTTTTTTCCTTATCCAACTTGATAAGGAAAAGAGCTAGTACGTCAGAGCTGCAGCCCCAAAACATAAGAAGGTGGGAATTCTGTCATATGTCTAATTTAATCATAGCTATAGCATTAAGTAGAGGAAGGCCAAATTAAAATATTGGAATAAAGTACTGAAATTTGACTCAGCCATATGACTCTGATAAAAGCTGAATACCTACAGCATCTGTTGACATTTCAGCATTAAGTCAAAAAGTTGGTTTATTATGAATTTGTCCCAATCCTTATATCGGATAAAAGCAATATAATTAAATTACTATAAGGAACACAAAGAGACCACATACTTAAATAATTAGACAGTGTTATAATATCATTTTGAAAACAAAATTTAAACAAAAATGACTTTTTGACGTTTTGTTTAATATTTCTTTTAATAATCAGTATTGTAATCAGTTGATTAAGATCTAAACAGACATAAAAAGTTATTCAATCACTCAATAATTATAACATTAAAATTAAACAAGACTATGGTAATAATTCTTCTATTTTGGAAACAGAAAAGTATTTTAAACAAATATTTCAATATAACATAAAAATTAAGACTATGCAGTTTCCAAAAATGCTTCAGCATGGACAGAACAGCACACGTAGTTGCTGCCTATACATCTTAAAACAGTGATATATTTGCCCCCAAGATCATAGACCTGCCTTAAAGATGTAGTTTCTCTGGGTTGTTGCAAAGGAATTAGATTTGTGTTACCATATGAGATTAAATCCAAAGCATTATGCAGCTGATTCATGCAGCATCATATTGCTTTAGACAAGGCTTTTCAACCTTTTCACTGATCCTGGCGCTTCCACTGAGCCCTGACAGCCCTGAAGAAGCGCCGATCAGATGGAAAATGGCACTGATCCTGGTGCTTCAGCTGAGCCCTGACAGCCCTGCAGCTCCAGCCATCTCTCGCTCAGGCTTGTGCGGTGCTACCACCGGTTCAGCACATTCCCCTCCCCTGCTACCACTTTTCTAGGATGGTCGCATACCACCTGTCAGGTGCCAATATACCACAGGTGGTACCTGTACCACTGGTTGAAAAGCCCTGCTTTAGACAAATATTAAGATAATATTTATTTAAACATTTAGTTCAAATTAGAAATTTGAAAAATATTTTATTCAAAATAATTATTTAAAAATTGGAAGAACAATTTCAAGATATAAATGTTTGCCAACACCTATAAATAGCCAGCTAGTAAATATTGTACAGAATTCAGAATTCACATTTAATCCTACACACATAATTTCCCATTTTCATAGCTATTTTCCCTATCTATTCACTTAGCTAGCTTCACTAACTTCTGTATACTTTCCTCTAAATCAGGTGTGTTTAACCTAAGTCAAGTTTATTATAAAGTTTTTTAACTGTACTAGAAGGAAAATTATATTACGAAGTTTACAAATTATTTATATTAAATTTAATATTTGATATAGATCCTACCCTTTCATTACTTCTTTATCCAGACATTAAAACTATAATAGTTTTACAAACAATTCACGTAAATAATGTAGGAAATAGAAGTATGACATTTCTATTTTTTCCCTAACATTTAAGTAAAATCACACTTCTAGAAAAATTCAGACCAATTTGAAAAAAGCTCTATAAAACTTTGAAAGCTTCAATTCATAAAATTCATAATTCCATAAAAGTAGCAATTTGCTATCTGTAATTAATTCATGTTTGTCTGAGCACTAATTTGTAACAAAACTCATTTCCAATACTGTGTTTATATTGACCAAGTCATTGCGCCTTGTCTAGAAATTATCTGGAAGTAAAATTAAAGGACTTCTCACAGAGAAAATTATAAGCATGCATGAAAATGGTGATAAATACTAAATTAGACAAAAATAAGATCAGATATATATGAAAAGAAGAGTTGGGGTAGTACAGTGGTTAGAATGCAATGTTGCCAACTAACTCCGCCCACAGCCAGGAGTTCAGGAGCGGCTCAAGGTTGACTCAGCCTTCCATCCTCCCAAAGGTCAATAACATGAGGATCCAGATTGTTGGGGGTGATATGCTGACTCTGTAAACCACTTAGAGAGGGCTGTAAGTACTGTGAAGCAGTATATAAGTCTAAGTGCTATTGATATAGATATAGGCTATTGGTTTGATCACGGGGCTTGGTAATTAGGTTGCAAAATGCATCTTCAATTCGGTTTGAATAGCGTTCAGTTTGTTCGTAATGTTGCTTCCGGTATTTCAGTTGAAGTAACTCTCTCACTCTCAGTGGTTGGTAGGCAGGGTCAATGTGTCTGTTCACTGATTGGTTGGTAGAGAACCAGGCCTCTCTTTCTCTCCTTGACTTTGCTGGGGTCATAATTGTGGTCCCAGTTAGATCGAACTTGTGTCCTTTTCAGTCCTAGTGGACAGACATGAGGGACAATGGGCCGTGTCTTTTAATAGCGAGGGAATGCTTGTGCAGTTTGGTAGATAGATTTTTTTCTTTTTGGGCTAAATAGTTCTTTTCACAGTTGTTGCATTGAACTTGATACATAATGCCTGATATTTGATTTGTTTCTGTTGGCTCTTTATGTTTTGATAGGGTCTGTCTGAGAGTTGAGGCTGGTTTGTGGACTACTGTGAGGTTGTGTTGGCTTAGTAATCTTGCTGTCATCTCTGAAATGTTCTGTAACCACAATTAAAGCCCAAGCAAAGTCAAGGAGAGAAAGAATTCCTCAAGGCCTGATTCTCCACCAACCAACCAGTGAACAGACACAATGACGTCGACCTTGCCTACCAATCACTGAGAGCGAGAGAGCTACTTCAACTGAAATACCAGAAGCAACATTCCAAACGGAACATGATTCAAACTGCACTGAAGATGCCCCCCCCGAATGGAGACGAACTGTTTGCAACATAATTACCAAGCCTGGAGAATGTGTGTGTGTGTGTGTGTGTGTGTGTGTGTGTGTGTGTGTGTGTGTGTGTTCTAAGGTTTTCGTGCGTGTTTGTATGTAGGTCTTTGGTTCTTCGGGTTTTCTCCCACGTAGAATTTGAAGTGTCTTGACGACGTTTCGACGAAGTCTCATTCGACATCTTCAGGCTGGTGCTTTTGGCTTCTGCTTCTAGGAGCAATGTGTGGTCGTAGCTGTTTCTTCCTTTCTTCCAGTTAAAATTCTACGTGGGAGAAAACCCGAAGAACCAAAGACATATGTATATATATATATAATTTTATTTAAAACTTAACTTTCGTCAACGTCTGCTGACATCATCAGAGTTTAAGCCTAGATTGAGGAACACGTTCTTATAGTCTCTGCAAAGCCAATCGTTTGGCTAATGAGCTTGTTACGGGTCTATTCAGCTCCCACCCTCCTGTAATCAACTGCCCCGTTCTTGTTTCCATCGGGCTCGTTGACAGCTGTTTAAATTTTGGTGCTCTGTTTCTCTCCATTAGCCCCGCCCATGTGGTGCATTTTGCCGTGCGCAATCATCTTGCTGCTCGTTTGACATTTCTATGTGCAATGCTGCCGTTTCGGCTGTTTGTTCTTCCTTGTTGTAATCGTCACTATCCATGTTGGTCACAGGCCCTTCCCTGTTGCGCATCGGTGCGATCTGCCTCCTCGTTGTTTGTTGTAATGCCGTGTTAATTGGGGAGACATTATGATCCTCCATTTGCATATTTGTGCCAGAGAGTTTTCTTGCTTAATGTTTCTTGCCGGCGCAGCATCTGATAATCTGGCAACAGCTCAATATGCCGGTTAATGGAATACTGGTTGGATAGCCATGCCTCTTTTAACAGCCCGCCACTCTTAGTTGCATCATGAGCAATGACTTTGGTCTTCGTGAAATTAAAGGTGTGATTTTACTCCATGGTGTGAGCTCATACCTGGGATCATTGTTCTTGTCATTTGATGGCCAGTTCATGTTCATGAAGCCTTGTTCGAAGGTGTTTTGTGGTCTCACCCACATAATTATTACAGTTAATCTGATAAACGACTGATGACATCTCGCTCATGGGTAAGGGTTCTTTGGGGCACATTATTCGTGTACGGAGGGTCTGATTGGGTTTATGCGCCACCTGATGTTGTGTGCTGATAGTATTCATGCCGCTGTCTCTGACACACTGTGAATGTAGGGGAGTGTGGCCCAAGTGGTGATAGCAGATATCATCTGCAGCACGTAGTGATTGTTGCTGATGGTAATGTCGAATAAAATCAATGGAGTATCCATTTTGTATGCATACTTGATACAGGTGTGCACGATCCTTGGCTTTTTCAGTTGCTGTGCTGCAGTGCGTATTTATTCTGTTGAACAGGGTGCGGATACAGCCAATTTTGTGGGCGGTGGGATGGTTATTGTTGCTGTGGAGTATTCTATCCATGTAGGTAGATTTGCAATAAATGCTGGTGACCAGCATGCCATTATGCTCATGACGTATTAGTATGTCTAGGGAGAGTAAGGTGTTGTTCACTTCTTCCTCTACCGTGAATTGGATGTCAGGGTAGATTGCATTAAACTTTTCCATAAAAGAAGCTTTGTCACGGTGCTTGATGATCACAAATGTGCCATCCACATACCTGGCCCAAAATTTGGGCTTGTAATCCCTCATCGCTGTAGATTCTAACTTCTGCAGCAGCACCTCGGCGATTATTCCCAAAACGGGAGACCCCATAGGCGTGCCCTTGATCTGTTCATATATGGAGCCATTGAACGTGAAGTATGTTTTTAGACAGAAGTTGAGGAGTTGTATATAATCTTTGGGATTCTGTGAACCAAATGTTTGTGGTTTCTTGTCCTGCAATAATTTGTTCATGACCGACCTGGCCAGATCCTGGGGAATGGATGTAAACAATGATATCACGTCGAACGACACCATGATCTCGTCATCCTCTATTGTCAGTATCTTCAGCTTTTGTAAAAAGTCCTCAGCCGATCTTATGGTGGTAGAGGTATTTTTGACCAGGTGTTGAAATTGTGTGCTAAGCCATTTGGCCAGCCCAAATGTTGGGGTGCCTCTAAGTGATACAATCGGACGCAATGGGATACCTGTTTTGTGTATTTTAGGTAGCCCATTAATGTGTGCTGTGGCCGAATTCCTGGGGCAGATCATTTTTAGGCCCTCTTCGTGAATCTTCCCTTGTTGGTTAGGTTTGTTGGCCACCTTATTGATTTGATTCCTGAGTGTTGTCATGGGGTCTTTATTGACAACTCGATAGGAATCTTCATCATTAAGCAAGGTCTGGATTTTCTGATTGTATTCTATTCTGTCCATGACCACGGTGGCTCTGCCCTTGTCGGCCAGCAGGATCACTATTGAATTGTCCCTACGTAGGCAGGATCAATACACATACATACATACACACAGTATTCAAGAGCACTTGTCATAATGTCTTACAAGGTTTGAAATTCTTAGTAGTAGTCACTCCGCACCAAATCTGGGCTATGGGGGGGGCAGTGATCAAAAATATCCCAACAGAACTGCTTCAAAAGTTCTTGGGTGCGTCTAGCAGTGTGTGGGCGAGCATTATTGTGAACCAACAGCACACCGGAAGTGGTGCCATGGAAAATCCCGCCAAATATGAAGATGTGAAAAGAGTACTGCTAATGAAGTTCATGGAGTGTGGTTCAACCATCAATTCAGAAGTCTATTGTGAAACATTACAAAAACTCAGATAAGCCATCCATAACAAGAATCAGGGCATGCTGACTTCCGGTGTAGTGTTGGTTCATGATAATACTCACCCACACACCACTAGCCGCACCCAAGAACTTTTGAAGCAGTTCCGTTGGGATGTTTTTGATCACCCCCCATAGCCCAGATCTGGCACTGAGTGACCACTACTAAGGAATTTCAAACCTTGTAAGACAAGTAATATAATGTTGTAGTTTTCTAATGTGTATAATAAAAGTTCTGTATCTGTGAGTATCTGTCATTGATAACCAAACGGAGGTTTATTTCCAAATTGCCCTCGTATATGAAGTAGAAGTTTTAAATACTTAATAATTTACAATTAATAGTCATATTTTCTTTGAATAGAATAGTTTGTCCTTAAGGCTTATAAATATAAGGAAATTAAAATGTATATATGGTTATATATTTGAAATACAATGCAAGTAAAAATGCATAAGGACTACTATTGGACTGAGTATGCAGATTAATAGATTTTGAAATAATTGGATTTAATGAAATTGTTAACAGAGGATTTTTAAAACATTCATATACTGTACATATAGTAATACATTTGTACTCTATTTTCCTACAAACAGTATTTTAATGTAATACTATTGTTTTGCGGCAGTGTCTGGAAATCCTGATAACTGAAGCAAATTAAAGTTGAGTAAAGATCATTTAAACTATGTAAGGATTAAGAAATTTATAGCCATGTATATTTTATATTCATAAAACAGTTTGGGACATGTACATACAGTATTTTGCAAAAATAGGTTTATGCTAGATATTATTGTAAATTTAGCATATAAAACATAACAGCGTATATATTAGGAGGATATAATCACTTTGGATATATATTACTAACTTTATAATCTGAATTTGCACTGCTCAATAAGTAATTCCTTTAAACTCTTTGAATAAGGCAAAATTCAAACTCAATATATCTTTTGTTCTGTTTTTTAAACTTTTCCAATACTTTTAACCTTGAAAAAACAAAAGAACCATAACTGAACAAAATAAAATGGTATTGTCCAAACCTCAAAGCAAAATTCATACCATCTTTGACTAATATCACATGGATCCTATATTAAATTTTTAGAATAGCAGGTTCTGTTCACTTAGAGGTCACTGAGGTCAATTACTAAAAAGTCTTTACAGGACTTCCAGTTTTGTGCGATAGCAACCAATTGCGGGCTTGCAGATTCACTGCACCCCTGAGGCTAATTTCACCCTGCCTGGGGACCCTAAATGGGTCTAAGTCGCCCCAGAGAGGCGACGAAGAAAGAAGGATGCTCCAGTGATTCTGGAACGGCGGTGGCTGTTCCGTTCAACTTGGGGAAAGCCTTCTAATCCAATAGGAGAAAGTCTGGCCGTATTGCATCGACCAGCCCAAGCTACTAGCAACTGAAATCCAAAAACACTAACCAGCACAACTGTGAACAGCGTGCTTGAAACTGGGTGAGGAATTCGATCTTCTCTTTTCTATTTTACATTTAATTTCCTGGAAAAGATCCCCAAGAAGCAAAATACCTCCAAAAGGGAAGGAGGGGGATTTCCGCCCCACCCTTATACTAACAGAAGTGGTGAATTAATCTTTTTATGGAGGATCAAAATATATGGAAGTGAAATAAATATAAAATCTGAAATTTAAAACTTAAATCTGGATAAATCTAAACTTGTTTGAATGGTTAAGACTCTCATTTTAAAGATAATTGTTCATTTTGGAAATTGAAAAACAAATAGTTGCTGACACCTAGTGGTGGATGAAGACTATGACAGCTATGACTTAAAACTTGGCAAAACCTGGGAAAAGCTAATCTGTGTTTCTGACCTTCAAAGTTTTAACAAAGAACAGCTGTGACAAAAAAAGACAATAATCTGGGCTGTAGACAAAGATAATTATAAATTTCAGAAAAAAATCTTTTTTGAACTGTTTGGATTACAAATATCTATTTAATTGGGACTCTAAAGCTATTTGCAAAGAAAAGAAAGGAAGAGAAAAACTCAAATTCTTGGCCATCATAGATCAGAGACATATAGAAAGAACATATTAAGAAAACATAAATACTTCACAGGAGGAGACATATAGTATACTGCAACTAATTCAAACAACAATGACTTTAAACCACAAAGAAATCCAAAATAACTTTGAAAATAAGGATCAATCTATTTCCAAGTTAACTTTACAACAAAAAAATTCCCAGAAAACAACAGAGAAGGAGCAGATAAAACAGATAAATGGATACAGAATTGAGAATAGAAATTTAAAGATGGAACTTAACAAAACAAGGAAACATGATTTAATCCTAGTGGAAAAAAATTCATAAGAATTGGAAAAAACAACTTATCCCTTAAGACTACAAAATAAATCTGAGGACAAGAAAACAGACTGGATAAAATGGACTGTAGAGATGTTAGGAACATCGGAGAGAAAGGAAATGATACGAGAAGCGGAGAGAAAAAAAAAAGATTTTCAACAAACATGGAAAGGCAGAAGCCCCATACAAAGACACTTCACCTGATTTACTTTTTTATATCTACAGCAACATTTACAAACATACGGGAAAACTTTTTTATTCAGCAAATACATTGATTAAGAAGGATACTGGACAAAGGAAAAGGACTAAAGTGGAAACCAAGAAAATAGATGATGGGACTTACCAGAGAGAATACTTAAAAAGAAACATTTGTTTGAATATGGTTAAAGAAATAGAAAAGTTTTGGAATATATATGTCATTCTAAGAGGGATGAATTCCCTAAATAATACAGTATGCTTTTTCCCTTTTTTGTTCTCTTTCTTGATATGAGTAATATAAAAAAGTTGAAATGACTTAGATAAAGGAAATGTTTTAGATACTTAAATGTGATTGAATTTAATAAAATTATAATGGGATAAAAATATTTTGAATAAGAGTTAAAGGACTAGATGACTAGATGTATTAAATGAAATGTTTAAAGATTAAATATATTTTTAATTATGGTTAAAAATAATAATAAATGTGGGAAATAAATATATATTAGCTTAGGAGGGATATATATTTTAAGTAGTATGTTGTTTTTTATGTTTCTTTACTCTTGTTCTCCTTTCTTTCTTTTTCTTCATTGTTTTATCTATTCCTTCAGAAATGTAAAAGTGAGATAGATGGTTCATATGGAAAAATAGAGTTAAATTTTTAAGTGCAAAAATTTTACATGTAGAATTTGGTGGGAGAAATAAACTAAAATAAGGACTGTAATAGGATCTAAAATAAGGCAACCAGAATGATTGGATAGAAAAGAAATATTATATTGATCTGATTATTAGTTTTAGGACTATTAGGAAAAATTTAATTGTTATCTATTAAAACAATAAGAATTGTATTAACTCAATGTTTGCAAAAGAGGATACTTTGGGAAAAGAGGAAATCGACTAAAACCATTATGTGGATTATGTATTATAGAAATCAATTGTTAATGATTGTTTTACAAATGTAATCCAGACAACACTGTTCACCCATTATTAAGTGATTTATGTTTTTTTTTAAAAAATCAATAAAATATAGTACAAAAAAAATAAGTCATTGCAAAATATAGGTAGTCCTCGACTTGTGAATCCAATTGACCCCAAAATTTATGTTACTGAATGAGACTGTTAAATGAATTTTTACCCCTTTTATGACTTTTCTTGCCACAGTTATTAAGTGAATCACTGCAGTTGTTAAGTTAGTACCATGGTTGTTAAGCGAATCTGGCTTCCCCATTGACTTTGCTTGTCAGAAGGTCACAAAAGGTGATCATATGACTCTGGGACATTGCAACCTTCATAAATATGAGTCAGTTGCCAAGCATCTGAATTTAGATCACGTGACCATAGGGATACTGCAGCAACCGTTGTAAGTGTGAAAAACGGTCATAAATCATTTTAATGCCATTATAACTTTGAACAGTCACTAAATGAACTGTTGTAAGTCAAGGACTACCTGTACTATATCTTTATGCATTAAGAAACAAAAAGCAGGAAATACTTTTGTATTATACAAGCTCAAAATTACTGGCAAGATAATTGCACAGAAGCTGGCTGCTAATGCAACAGAACTAACAATTTATCCGTGACCATGGCATGCTAAGGTTGCTTACACCTTCCGTACCTTCAAGTATATAAAAATATGAGTAAGAATTAATGTCTCTCATGTCAATTTGCCTAAAAAGTCACACTCTGGCTTTATCTATTCCTGATCAACATAAGTGAATAATTTCTCTGCACATGCAAAATCAAGCTACCTGCACAAGGACTTAAGAAGCATATTATAGTATAATGATTAATATGCTTTTCAACACTCACACATCTTAAATTCTGATCATTATTTTGTGTCTGTATCAACCATATGAAGTCTTATTTAATCACAGCTTCATGACAGTACACATGGTTTTCATTTACAAAGTTCCAGGTTCAAATTCTACATTGAGAAAGTCTCTTGTCTAAATCCCTAAAAAGTTACAGTACTGCTTATATGAATTATCTTGCTTTATGAAAAGCCTACATTTAATTATAGGCATTTCTTAATGTGCAACTATACAGTATTTCAGACATTGTATAAAAATGTAATGAACATACGAAGGACAGAGATATTGCTTCTTTTTCCCTTTTCCTTTCTTTGAAGATTTCTCTTTGGAACAGACTTCCCCAATATATAAGAAAAAAGCAACCACAACAATTGCCAAGAAAAACTTCATCGTGGGAACTTGAAGCCCAGGATGAAAGTTGACCTATGATAGATAAGAAAGAACAAAAATGCAATTTGATGAGGTTCAGTGAAAAACTAGGATATACTTCACACAGGAAGCAAACACTTTTAAACATCACAGATAGAAATAATTATTCTCCAATGATCAGTTACTAGAGCTTATTAATTTGGCTCCTACACAAGGAACACACACACAGAGACGAGCTGGTTTGGTATTGTTGTTAAAGCATCTGACTAGGAACTGGCAGATTGAGAGTTCTAGTCCTGCCTGAGCACAGTCATTTAGGTGACTTTGGATCAGTAACTCCCCCTCAGTCTTGCAAGCCAGGCAATTGCAAACCACTTCCAAAATGCCTTACCACGAAAATACCTTACCACGATCAGGCCAGGCAATTGCCAGGAGTCGAAAACTGACTCAAAGGCACCTAATACATAAATTAAAAATAGACATATATTTTAAAGCTCATTTAAGTTGTTTTAGATTGGGGTGACCATATTTTAACTGTCAACTATAAACTTTGCAACATATGGTAATCCTTTATTAATAAAACCTTGAGTTATTTTACAAACCAATCTTCTAAAAGAATGTTACAAACAAATCTTCCAAAAGAAGCTATAGGCATGAAAATCCACCTGCGTAAATATCTAAATACAAATACTGTCATTGAGTTTTTGATATGAATGTATTATGCAACCTATAAGATAAAACAAATTAGTTTTGGACTCTGTTTAGAATTTTATTCTCCTAGTAGTTCAATTAATATTAACAAAACATTTTATTCATTACAGTTTATTCATTCCCACTGGAATGTTCAGCTTTTTACTACAATGAATATACTTACATGAATTGTCAATAATCTGTAACATTCTAATTTCAAATAGAAATAATGACAGGTATTTATTGAAGCTGTTTTATTATTACATGCTCTTTGCATGATACTTACTGAATATTCTGTATCAACATACTAGCTAAACAAAGAGCAGCATAATTGTTTACACTTAATACAAACACTGCTTGCTGGTTCCCAGCTGCACTGACTGAAAAAAACCCCTCTGCATTTATGATCTTCAACCAGCTTTAGCTCTAGATCAAGTGACTGAGCATTATAATATGAGCTGCGTATATTTCGTTCTCCATCCTTCTTTCGCCTTCTTACTCTGAATGCAGAGGTTGGATATTTATATCTCTTCAACAGAATTCAACAGAATTTATATCTACAGCAACAGAATTGTTGTCTTCCTCCCAACAGAAGAAGCATCTTCTTCTGCCCTCGGTGCTGGGCTGCAGTCAGATTATGAGGCATGGATTCTCTGTACTCCCCATAAGCGCATCTAGGCTTTGACCAAGGACATGCTCCAGTGCTGCAGCACTGGTAGGGTAGAAATGGTGATGGTGCCCTCTCATTGTCCAATGACAAGGTCTCCCTAACATCTTCTCCTGTATTCACTAGTGTGAGATCTTTGTGGCCTTTTCTGAAGTTATTAAATATTATTGAGATAAACATACACACACACATATTTTATAGGATCGTCACAAAGAAGATCTGCAGAACATATTTCAACGTGCAGAAACAGCATCTTTCATTGGAGGACGCATTTCTAAGAAAACATACAAACGCTTCAGTGATTCCCTGTGTCACTTTAGCAACAGATGTCACTTTTTTTTTTCCTTCCACCAAGCAACAATACCTAAGGTTTATCGCTTGGCCCTTCCAGCACCTTGTCGAACCAACAAGGCCTCTGAACACCATTTGTCTCCCTCCAAATCCTCGGTCGGAACCGAGCAGTGGAGCCTGATTTTTCAGACTCAGACCCTCGCTCTTGCGCCCTACAGCTTTTCCTATATTTTGATAGACGCCTGCCTCCCCCCCCCCATGAAAATATCTCCCCACCCCGCAATTTCCTCCCTCTCCCCGCTTCGCGTCTCGGCAACAGCAGCAGCGACCGAGGATTCCGCTGTCCCCAAATTCCTTCCCAATCTCATTAAGAGCCGCCTCCGCAGCTTGTCAGCAAGGAACGGCGGCATCCCGCCAGAAGCTACCCGAGTTACTGAACTGGGGTACTGAGGGAGCAGAGAGATGCCGATCGCCCACTTCTGCAGAGCGGGATGCTGCACCAGCCCGGGATCTCACGGGGAGGGCTCACCATCTGGGGCACTTTGCAAGTCCCGTCTGCGTGTGTGCCCGAAGCCTTCCCTTCTCTTCCTAAACGGACGCGCAGGCACAAACTCCTGGCTGAGTTCTACGGCCCTTCGAGCCACGGGACAAGGACTTACCGCTTAGCAGGAAAAGAGATGCCGGGATAGCCCAGCCTCCCCTGCCTCTCCGAGATTAGAGCCAGAGGTGATTGGCCAAAGGTGACATGACCAAAGCGAAATTCACCAGCACGTTTGGAAAGAGAAACGAAGCAACACCGGAGATCCGCCGCTGAATTATGAAAACGAGCCCCGCATCAAAAAGCGTCCATTTTGCTACTGAGCATGTGCAGACTCCTTGAGAGGCTATGAGGGAGCATGTGCGAGCCTGTTGCGCATGTGCGGTGGCGATGTGGCGTCTGCCCTTGCTTGTTTCTGCGCCCGTCACTTTTCTGCCTTTAAGCTGTTTGCCTCTACGGATTTGCGAGGTTCGGTTCCCTTCCCTTCTGCGAGCACCTGGCCTTTTTCGGTTGTTGGGCTTTTTACCCTGAATCCATAAAAAACCTGTAATATTGTTCTAGCACAAAACTTCTACCAGGAGGACTTAGATCTACAATTGTTAACTGGCTGTCACCAAGGATTTTTTGCTAACATAAAGTGTTCCAAGAAAATTAAGTTTGTAGCCATTTACTGCAAAATAAGGTGGCAGGGGAGATACAAGTAATCCTCGACTAATGACCACAATTGAGCCCCAAATTTCTGTTGCTAAGTGAGACATTTATTAAGTGAACTTTTGTCTCATTTTACAACCTTTCTTGCCACAGTTGTAAAGTGAATCACTGCAGTTAAATTAATGACACAGTTGTTAAGTGAATCTGGTTTCACCATTGACTTTGAAGGTCAACTGCAACCGTCATAAACATGAGTCAGTTGCCAAGTGTTTGAATTTTGATCGTGAGGAAGCTGCAGCAACAGTTGTAAGTGTGAAAAACAGCCAGAAGTCACTTTTTTCAGTGGTGATGTCACTTTGTATGGTCACTAAATGAACTTTTCTAAATCAACCTGTGTTTGGATTGGAATCAGTATTGCGCCTATTTGCCTACTGGGATTCTTTCTCTGTTCTGATTGAAAGATGGGTTTAGACTGAGTTCATTCAGTGCATTAATTTGTAATAAGATTTCTTGAATTTGATTGGAAGAAAGATGCTGGATCTAGAGCCTCATTCTTCTTAATTGTTTTTACATGGGATCAGTCTCCATAGAATCATACCCATCTTCATAGTCATGGATCTGATATTTTCTTGATATCACCACTCAGTTAAAAAAAGAGAGCCAGTATGGTATAGATTAAGATATGTAAGCAAGAACCGAAATACCCAGGATCTTGTCCAACCTCAGCCACAGAAAGTTAGTGATGTTAGTCCAATCACTCTCTAATGCCAGATTGACTCACAGGTTCATTGTAAGAAATAAAGTAGATAGGTCAGTTCGTAAACCACCATGAATGTCTGTACAAAAGATGGGAAATAAATCTATAAATAAATGAAATGTGGATCCAAAGAGCATCCAATCTTTTTTTACTTTTTTACTATGCATCTGCTTGAAATCAGTATCACAACACAGATTACATCAATTTGCACAAAAGAGAGCATAAGAAGCACAGATCTGACCATTTTAACCTGAGGCAAAAAAAAAGTGTATAAAAAGTACAAACTCTTACAAATTGTTATGTTTTTGGTTGAAAATTCTATTAAAATAAAGCATTATTTCTACCTTTATAGACCATAAGTCTATAGACCATAAGTCTACCAATTTTGTACCTTCAAATAATTCCATCCAAAATATGAGCAACCATGCCTTGTATTTCTATTTTTGTACCATGATGATTCATAATTAGACCTTGATAACAGATGTTATCTATAATTAGATGATAGTTTCAGGTGGATTAATGTAAAAATAATGAGAACCTGTACTTTGAATTCACATTTTTGCATGAAAGCACCAAAGCATGGTTTGCAGTATGTTATACAGTCAGATGTAAGCTAGTCAGCAGTTCCAAATGGATTCCATGTAAAAATACAATTAAGTTATTACTTTCTTGGATTAATGTTTCTGTATTGTGTTTTGGATCAAAGTTTCTTAGTTGTATTGAAAATGTTTGGATCCATATTTGTAAAGATCCAGTAAAGGAATAATCCAATTATAAGCTGCTTAGCCAGTGACTTAAGACTTTTAATGCAGGTGATGTACATCGTAGCCCAAATTGTAGTAGTAACACATTTGAACCAAAATTAATCCTGTATAATAATTATATTTCGTTCTTAGATACTCAAAACAGGATTTTCCTTTCAATGGAATGAACTAGAATGATATGGTATTTATTTGTTTTCAATTTTGGGATTATTATCAAAATCATAACAGCATATTTCAGGGCTGACTTGCTTCTTTCCTCAGATGTACAGGGAATTAGAGAAGAATGGTGTAACTTTAGCACCTGGATTCTAGTCCTGTTAATGGACTCATCATAGCTGAAAATATAGGACAGGGGTTCTCAACCTTGGCAACTTTAAGACTTGTGGACTTCAACTCCCAGAATTTGCTGGCTGAGGAATTCTGGGAGTTGAAGTCCACAAGTCTTAAAGTTGCCAAGGTTGAGAACCCCTGATATAGGAGGAAAGTCATATTAATTTATGGTGACAAAAAAACAGGGTACACCAGTTGCTGACTAACAAATTTTGCTAAACAGCATATGCTTCCATGAGTTATAGCTCACGCAGATACACAGAGTGACTAGACCACAGGTTGGCAACCTGCGGCTCTGGAGCCACATGAGGTTCTTTGAGCCTTCTCCTGCGGCTTCCAGCCTCTTCTGCCATTTGCAGAGAGAGACAGAGACAGAGACAGAGAGAGGCACTTGCACTTCCCTTCTCTCTCTCTCTCTCTCTCTCTCTCTCTCTCTCTCTCTCTCTCTCTGTAAAAAAGAGAGTGGCCTCACCCTGTTTGACGAGCTGAAAAGCTTATTGGGCGGGGTTCCTCCCTTTGCTGTGTCTGCAGGAAGCAGGAAGGGCAGGAGAGAGCTAGCTAGCCCAGCTATGCTGACTCAGGAATTCTGGGAGTTGAAGTCCATGAGTCATAAAAGAGCTGAGGTTGCCTACCCTTGAGCTAGCCCAATAAGAATGTGTGTCAGCTTCTTGGAGAACAGCTGGAAGCCAGATTGCCAGGTGAGCAGAAGATTGGAGAGAGGGAGAGAGTGGGGAGAGAGAAAGAGAGAGAGAGGGAGAGAAAGAGAGAGAGCAAAAAGAAAGAGAAAGAGAGGGGGAGAGGAAAGAGAAAGGGAGAGGAAAGAGGGAGGGAGAGGAAAGAGAAAGAAAAGGAGAGAGGGAGAGAGAAAGAGAAAGAAAGAGACAAAGAGGGGGGAGGAAAGAGGGAGGGAGAGGAAAGGGAGAGGAAAGAGAAAGAGAGAGGGAGGAAAGAGAGAGGAAAGAAAAAGAAAAAGAGGGAGAGGAAAGAGAAAAAGGAAAGAGAAGGAGAGGACAGAAAGAAAAAGAGAAAGAGGGAGAAAGAGGGAGGGAGAGAGAGAAAGAGAGATGGAGAGGAGAGAAAGAGAGAGAGAAAGAGAAGGAGGGAGGGAGGGAGAGAGAGAAAGAGAGAGGGAGGAAGCGCAAGTGCCTCTCTCTCTCTCACACACACACACACACATACACACACTGAGTGGGGGAAGAGGACTAGCAGACGAAGGGCAGAAAGAGAGAGAGGGAGGGGGAGAGAGAGAGGGAGGAAGGGAGAGAGAGACAGAGAGAGAGAGACCCTTTTGACATCTAAAATGAAGATAACACTGCATATATCCTTTTTTACCTTATATATATATATATATATATATATATATATATATATATATATATATATATATATGTATATATACACACACACACACACACACATACACACACACACACACACACACAAACACACACATTCATATACATATAATAAAGGTAAAAAAGAATATATGCAGTGTTATCTTCATTTTAGATGTCAAAAGGGTTTTGTGACTCCCAGTGTTTTGTTTTCGGTGGGAAATGGGTCCAAGTGGCTCTTTGTTTTTTGGGTTGCCTACCTCTGGGCTAGACTGATGTACAATACAAATCATAGCTACATAATCTATCCATGGGGGCGGGAGGAAATCTGAAATCCACTGGCAAGAGCCAAAGTAATATCTAATTGTTTGTGTTTTCAAAATGAATATGAGCCATTTTTTAAATTATTTTGAATCTTGACAATGCCTAACACCCAATTGCACCTATAGTTAACAAATGCATTCAGGGCTGATCCACACAATTAGTTTGTTTCAGCATGAGTAAGGGGTACTCAGGCAGGAAAATAAAGCATCATACAGCCTGCAAACACAATTTTGTGCTTTACATCAGCAATTCCTGACTTGTGCCAGTGCAAAGGGTGCTGTCCAGTTTGTGTGCTGCACTTAATTTTATTGTAAGCAAACTCTCTATTATGCATTATGACAGAAATACTTTTTTTAGTTTCACAATCATATTTTTTTACAAGTTTACAAGTGAAATGTTGAAATGTAGGGGTTTTTTTTTTTTGAAGTCTACTAACAAAGTAGTGGAACAATGGAGATAACCTGGATTACATCAACATATTTTTAAATTGCTCTAGTATATGTCCTTAAAAACATGCCCTATAGCAGTGTCAAGGAAAGGAAATTTAACAAACTTATCTTTGGGAAGAAAAAAATAAAAATTGAGTTAACTTGTTTCAAAAATGGACTTGGGCCGTTGTGTGATCTCTTACCAAAAGAATTGGTAGTAAGGAACTCATGATGAAAAATCAAAAATGCCATATATTTGGTGACTTACAAAATATTTTTTCAACCATTGCCTTACCTTGTGGAACAATCTTCAGTGTATGTTTCCCCTAAGGTGGATGGCCCATGGGTTTTATCAGTTTGACCTTGATATTTGTCTGTGTGTGTTTTTACATACACACATATATACATAAACATATGTCTATGCGTGTAAAAATTAAAATATTATATATATATATATATATATATATATATATATATATATATATATATATATATATATATATATATATATATATATATATATATATATATATATATATATATATATATATAGACCTCCAGTGACCTCCTTCCAAAGAAAATTGATTTTTTTGCCAATATGTTTTGTACTTATTTAGCTCTTTTGGTAAGCCTCCCTGAAATGTGAATTTTTTAGCAGCCCAAACTAGCTTTTAAAGATTATTTTCACCTAAAATGATCCAGATTTTGGCTTTTCTATTAATCCATTGTTAACAATAAACATCTGGGCTTCTGATCATTTCTATTCCTAACATTACATAGGACACAATGGCAATAATTAAGAAAATAAGAGGAAAGAACAATTCATTTTCTTCTGTTCTTTGCCCTGGCATAAAGATCTCAGTTCACACAGAGAAAAAGATCTTTAATTCCTGAATATCACACATTTGTTCCTAAATACTTTTAATGAATTTCACATTGAATAGTATAATCATAAATGGGATGTAAAATATTGTGGAATGAGAACATATTTCAATTTCATATCACTTTTATCTGGTTTCTACAGAAAGAAAACATATATTCTGGTTCAGAAGCATATGATTTCTCATGATGACATCTGCCACATGAAATGTATTATTTTGAGCACATTCTACTTTCAAAAGAAAAACCATACAACCCTCACTGACTCATAAAGAAATTACAGAGCTATGGATGCTGGTAAGAAAAAAAGGCCTATGGAGTGGAAGCTGAACGTTTCCACTTACTGACCACAAAGTATGTCTACTCTCTTATTAGACTACTGATGTTTTTGAGCTTTCTCCTTAAGTCCTTGATTTATATACAAGCAACATAGTCTACAACCTGTTTTACAACAGCTCCCAAAGTAAACATGATTGTTTTTAAATCATAAGATCCTTGGATTTCTTGGCTAGTGCCCTTTGTGTGTAGTAACATTATAGCTTAATATAAATAATAGCCATCTGCCTCAATAATAATGTACAGGTAATTCTCAAGTTACGACCACAATTTCTAAGTGTTGCTAAGTGAAACATTTGTTAAGTGAGTTTGCCCCATTTTACAACTTTTCTTGCCACAGTTGTTAAGTGAACTATTGCATTTGTTAAGTGAATTTGGATTTCTTATTGATTTTGCTTGTCAGAAGGTTGCAAAAACTGATCTCATGACCCTAGGACACTGCAGCTGTCATAAATATTAACTAGTTGCCAAGCATCTGAATTTTAATCATGTGATCATGGAGATGCTGCAATGGTCGTAAGTGTAAAAAACTGTCATAAGTCGCTTTTTTAGTGTTGTAACGTTGAACGTCACTAAATGAACTGTTGCAAGTCAAGGATTACTTGTATAAAAGCATAAAATTTGGATATTCACAATGCTTTTCACAAAGAATCTATTGGAAACCATTTGGTTTTCCAATAAATTTTTTCCTATTGCACTTGAAATACTCTCTTCTTTGGTGAAGGTTTACTTGCACTATATATACTTGAAAGATTTTATTTCTCTCTCTTTCCCTCTCATCTATATTTAAGTAAATCTGGTAATGTGGTAAAACAGACTTTTCACCAACATTAGAAAGCAATGAAAAACCTCTAAAATCTCAGGCAAGAAAATCCAAATTGGAAATTTTCAGTCAATAAAAATTTCAAATCTGTTTTACCAGTTACTGAATGGTAATTCAGGGACCACTTCAATCCCACATCTTAAGAAAGCAGAACTCTTGGAGATGGTTTCTTCCAACAGGAACTTTTATTAAAAGTAGTTGATAGCAGGCATAATAGACAGGATCTGAGGGATTCCTTTGCAGATCGATACTTTAAAGTGTCCCCAAGCAAACCCCACTCCACAGAACGGTTCAAACCGGCCAATCCCCAGGTGTTAAGTCCATCGTGGGAAAGGGGAGATAACCTTGGTCCTTTGCACCTCCTTTTGAGAAATAAGCCAGGGTCCGGAGGTTGTATTTCTTCCCCCCCCCTTTTTCCTAGCTGACAGGTTAGGGAGAAGAAAGTTCAGAGAGATACAGTGCAGGAAGCAAATTGGTACATTGTAGCGGGCAGCGGACACAGAAGCAATAAACGAAGCAAAATGTTACATTGTAGCGAATAGAGGAAGGGAAAGCAATAACCCTGCAGGCACATCCCCCCTCCCCCTGGGGAGTATGGCACAACCCAGGGGAAGGTGAGATTTATTTTTAGGTCAGAGGAGATAGGTAGAAATGAAATAGGAATGGGTTCTGACAATTCAGTGGTATTTTTTGTTTGTCATATTTGGAAGCATATCAATAGAAATCCTTGTATTTAATCTTCCTGAGTACTTTATGAGATCATAATTCCACAAGTTCATCTCATGCATTAGTTGCAGCTATTTCTGGAATGGGAAGTCCTGCTCCTACTCACTCATGCCTTATGACCTCCAGATTGGACTATGTGTTCTATAATTCAACTGGCACAGAATGCAGCAGTGTAGCAGTTAATGGCATCGGTTACTTGGTGCATGTTACACTACAGCTCCATCGACTGCACTAGCTTCCAATGTGCTCCTGGATGCAGTTTAAGGTGTGGGTTATCACCTTTAAAGCCCTTCATGTCTTGGAGCCAGTTTACTTATGGGGCCATATCTCACCAACTGTCCCAATCCACCCTGCCTGATTTCCAGGTATTGTTGGCAAAGGAATGTTAGTAGGTGGGGCCAAAAGGAGAGCATTGTATGTGGGGCTCCTGCACTTTGGAACATCATACCGTCTGAGATTAGCTAGGCCTTGATCCTTGCATGCCTTCTGAAAGGCCTTGAAAACTTGGCTTTGGGCTCAAGGCTGGAAGTTGAGGTGTATGTCAAAGCCCATGCCCTGGCTGTGTTGATAATTGTTGGGCTGATGTTCTAATGCTACATGTTTCATTTTAGAATAGGATAGAGCTGGAAGGGACCTTGGAGGTCTTCTAGTCCAGCCCACCGCTCAAGCAGGAGAACCTATACCATCTCAGATAAATGATTCTCCAGTCTCTTCTTAAAAACCTCCAGTGATGGAGCGCCCACAATTTCTGAAGGCAAGCTGTTCCACTGGTTAATTGTCCTCACTTAGGAAGTTTCTCCTTACTTCCAGGTTGCTTCTTTCTTTGATCAGTTTCCAACCATTGTTTCTTGTCCTGCCCTCTGGTTCTTTGGAGAATAATTTAACACCCTCTTCTTTGTGGCAGCCTCTCAAATACTGGAATACTGCTATCTTGTCACCCCTATTTCTTCTTTTCTTTAGACTAGCCAAACCCAAGTCCTGCAGCCCTTCTTCATATATTTTAGTCTCCAGGCCTTGGATCATCTTAACTGCTCTTCTCTGAACTTTTTCCTGCCAGTTTACTGTCATCTGCAAATTTGATGAATTCCCCTTCTATTCCCTCATCTAAGTCATTGATGATGATATTGAAGAGTACTGGGCCTAAGACAGAGCCTTGTGGTACCCCACTGCTTACTTCTCTCCGTGTGGATGTAGTACCATTGAGGACTACTTGCTGAGTACAGTTTGTCAGCCAGCTACAAATCCATCTGGTGGTGATGTTGTCTATTCCACTTTTTTCTAGCTTACCAAGCAGTAAATTGTGGTCTACTTTGTCGAATGCCTTACTGAAATCTAAGTATACTATGTCCACAGCGTTTTGCTGGTCTACTAATTTAGTCACTTTATCAAAGAATGAAATAAGATTGGTTTGGCATGATCTGTTTTTAACAAACCCGAGATGGCTACCAGTTATAACTTTGTTTGCTTCTAGTTGTTCACAGATCTTTTTTCTGATTATCTTTTCCAGGATTTTCCCAGATATTGATGTTAGACTGATTGGTTTGTAGTTTCCTGGGCCTGTTTTTTTTTCCTTTCTTGAAAATGGGAACCACATCAACCCTTTTCCAATCCTCAGGTACTTCCCAGGTGCTCCAGGATTTTTGAAAGATATGGTGCAGTGGTTCTGAGATAACATCTGCCAGCTCATTCAGAACTCTGGGATGTAATCTATCAGGCCCCAGTGATTTATATTTGTTAAGGTCAGATAGGTGTTCTCTTACCATTTTCTTGCTTATTTTAATTTTTGTTTCTAATTTGTCTTTTGAAGTGGGTTTTTTGGTATGTTGGGCTATGGTTTCTTTTTGTGTGAAGACTGATGTAAAATATGAGTTAAGCAGCTCTGCTTTCTCCCTATTGCCTGTTATTTCCTTGCCATTTTCTCTCTGTGGACCTACAGTTTCCTTGACTTTTTTCTTGTTGTTAATATGTTGAAAGAAACTTTTTTTATTATCCTTGATTTCTGTTGCAAGTCTTTGTTCAATTTGAACTTTTGCTTTCCTGACTTCGTCCTTGCATGTTCTGGCTGTCTGCTGATAATCAGCCTTAGTTATGTGTCCCTTTTTCCATTTTTTGTAATTGTCCTTTTTGTCTTTCAGTTTGTCTCAAAGATTTTTGTGCAGCCATGTTGGTTTCTTCTTGACTTTCTGAAAAAGAAAGTCTTTTTCAGTGGTATTGTGCTGGTCCGGGCTTTTATGATAGCATTTTTCAGAGTTTTCCATGCTTCCCATGCTTCTTGAGTTCTTTTTCCTTTTAGGATTTTCATCCATGGAATCTTTCCTAGGTTGTCTCTGAGTTTGTTAAAATCAGCTCTTTTGAAGTTTAAGACATTGATTGGATTATTTTCTATTGTTTATGTTTGCATTATATTGAATTACAGTATGAAGTTCGCCCAATGTTCTGGCAACTTCAACTCCCTCTATCACTTCTTCTCTATTAGTAAGAATTAGGTCCGGTATAGCTTTACTTCTAGTTCCCTCCTCTACCTTTTGGATGACAGAGTTGTCGGCTAGGTTAGTTAGGAATCTGTTTGATCTCCCACTCGCTGCAGAGTTTGATGTTTCGAGGAAGCAGAATGAAAATTGGGTGGGAAGAACACTTTTCTTTTACTGTGTCTTGCATATTGGACATGGATTTTTCCCAATTAGCCTCTATGGGACACTTTGTCTGAATGAAATAACACTGTGATTCACAACTTATAACTAAAATTAGTCAGCTGTATGAAATTCAATCAACCTTTTAGGTAAAAAACACCCAGAGAGCATGAGTGAGCACAAAAGAATAATTATGTAATGAAGAATTTGTCATTTCTGTTGAGAAATTGGAAGCTTTAATAACTTTTACCAAATAGATCCTTAAATATAAATTGCATTCCTATTTCAGATCCAAAATTTTAACATTGCACTACAATTAAGTAACTTTTATTCATTGTTATTTTATCATACTTAGCCAAAAGCCTTACAAAATTAAGTTAGTTAATAAAGTCAAATGAGATTTTCTGTAGGCTTACATGGTTATTGTTATGCACTCCACATTTAAAGATGGCATCAAATGTCTCTTATGGCATTTTACAAATTGCTTCATTCTGAGATACTGTAGATGGAATTGGCTTTTGTTAAGTGCCTTTCCATTTTAAATTAATAAATGTTAAGCTATACAAAGACAGAATTGATGAAATTTATATAGTACTTTTATAATTCCATCAAGTGGTATTAGGAAGAAGGATTAATTCTGATTTGCCAAAACCTCAAAGATAGCGCATTGTCCTTGATTGGACAAAGCAACGGTCTTTCCTCAGAGCCTGGTTTTCTCATTCCCATATTCTATAGGAATGGGAATAATTTTTCATGAAAAAAATGGTGAGAAGAAAAGAAGACAAGGAGGATAAATATTCAGTTATGAGGTTCAAAAGATCTCTATAATCATCTTGTCTGCCATGAAACTATACTGAAGACTAGACCTTGTTCATAAAGTCTAAGTAAGCAATTTTGCTAGGCTCCCTCTACTGATTTTATTTGGAATTCTATTTCAAATAAACAGAGTATTTATTCAGAATTGATCTTTTTCTTTTCATTTTTTCCTTTCCTCATAAACTCTTTTTTATATCTATAGATTTAGGTTGATTGGTTTTATAAGGATGCTTCTCATTAAACCCATCCCAAGACTGTCTGTTTGGTTATTAGGCTATCTTTTGTATTTCAAGATTCACACCAAGTTTCTTAAGTTCTGCATTTATAGAGGTTGGGCAGGAAGTTCTTTTTTCCTTTTCCTGCAGCTGAACTAAAGGGCTAAGAACTTGTCAAGTACAGTTTTCAGGAAGTTCAGCCTGACTGGTAGCAGTTTGTCACAATTATCTTTTATGGCAGCGGTTCTCAACCTGTGGGTTGCGACCCTATTTGGAGTCGAACGACCATTTCACGGGGGTCGCCAAACACCGCAGTCCGCCATTTTTTTTTGGTCGGCCATTTTTTTTGGGTCAGCCATTTTTCCCCCTTTGCGATGCAGGCCGTTGCGCCGCACATACGCGATGCAGGCCTGCCATTTTTTGGGGGGGTCGGCCATTTTTTTTTGGTCGGCCATTTTTTCTCCTTTGCGATGTGGGCCATCGCGCCCTGCATGCGCAATGCAGGCCCGCCATTTTTTTGTCGGCCATTTTTTCCCCTTTGCGATGCGGGCCATCGCACCGCGCATGGGCGATGTGCCCCGTCACGCCGCGCATGCGCGATGCGGGCCGTCGCACCACGCATGCGCGATGTGGGCCGTCGCACCGCGCATGTACGATGTGGCCCGTTGGGCCGCACATGCACGATGTGCCCCGTCACGCCACGCATGCGCGATGCGCCCCATCACACTGTGCATGCGCGATGCGGGCCAGGGTCGAGCCCCGGAAAAGATTGAGAACCGCTGTTTTACGAGAAAACCTTTGAAAGAGGGAATCTCCTGAAATATTAAACCGTTCCTCCTCTTTATTTGTAACAATGATTCAGTCGCAACTACAATAAGCTGTAGTGGTTGAGAAATTATATTTATTTATTATTTATTAAAGTTATATGCCACTATCACATTGTCTCATGATTCTGGGTGCTCATGGAATAAACTTTCTCTGCTTTCTTTTATTTCTTAATGCTGAATTATTTTAATGTTCTAGTCCCTACATATATACATGCCTGTCTCTACTCAGGGTGAGGAACAATATGCCAAGTGCAGAACAGTAGTAAGAAATAATTAACCAAGAAATTAGAAAGTAAGGCAGAAGATAAGAAAAGTAAAAAGAAATACAGATGAACGTAATTTACACCTTTTAACCCTTTACTTCATCTTTCTGGCTTGCAAGCCCTCCTTGCTTTCATCACACCTTTCTTTTCTTTTAAATACTCACACCTGTCTTTTTCAATCAACTTTACCTAGCTACACTCATTAATTTCCCCCCTTTTCTTCCCTATTCAATCTTCTTTCATGTATTTGTTCTATAAATCAATCCTAGTTCATTCTATCACCAACCTACGCAAAGCACATATTTCATAATGATAATTCACATTTATACATTAGCCTACTGCTGAAGGCTCTTTGTTTAGTTCTTTCACTGACTTCCTAAACATTTTTTCAACCAAATCACTTTTCATTTTATTCACCTTTTATGATTTTTATGGTTCCTTACATTATTTGCAATTATCTTTTTTTTAATCTCTAACACTGGAAACAGGCATTTTACTTCATCTTTTGCAGCAATAATTTATATGCATTTTAACTTTCATAGGTATCTGTAACAAACTGGATCACACTTTATTGATATCCTTGCTGAGAATACAATACTTGAGGGGAAACAAGTTTCTTTATTTGGCAATACCAGATGCTGGTCAATAACTACCACATTTTATATTTGTGCTGGAATTAGGCATAAGATAATGACATCAGAAAGGAAAAAGTGACATATGGGAAAACATGAAGTCTAAATTGAGAGTCTCATGGAAAAATGCTCATATATGTGTACATAATTTTAGCTGAATAAACTTGAGCATTCAAGCATAAAAATTTTGAGGTAATATATTTTGCTTTTCACAGAACTCTACACTTCTTGACATGCCTTTGCAGCTCAGTATACCTCTTGGCTACTTTGAAGTCAATAATGATTAGAATACCAGGATCAAACATAATTTTTGCTCAAACAGTGTATGTGCTTATCATCAATTCATTTAGACAGGATAAAAAAAACTATGTCAAGCAAATTGCATTGCTTTCCTTTGTTAACATGAAAGGCATGCCAACAATACCAGTTTGGTTTCATTATTTACCAATCATTATTTTGGTCTGTAACATTACTTTAGAAAGGAATGACTCTACCTGTTGCTAAGCTACATGGGAGTACCCTGAGAAAATTTTTACACACGGATTGAAAAGGAATAGCATCTTATTGGGGGGTCCTGAATCACAATGTAAGTAGCAGACTTCATTTTAATTTTACAGATGAAAAGTATACAAAAGTAATGAACTTCATCAGATTGAGCAAAGGTGTCCTAAAATGTCAGTAAACTAAGACAGAAAAATTGTTTGAAAAACAATAAAACTTCCTTTTAAAAAAGTGTTATATGCCCTTACTTATGAATTGTATTCTATTGATGTTGTTGAATGTTGTCTAATTAATAGTAGCTTTGGCTATCAGCCTTGGTATAAATAATCCCATAAATCCCCATCTGCAAATGAGAAGAAATTATTGTATTAGGTAGTAACATATACGTGAATAAATTTTTAAGTATAAATTAGCACATCTTTATTCATTAAGTTTCAGGCATACTTCTGTGTTTAGTCTTCACCATGCTAGAAGCTGGACTACTGCCCAACTCAATGTGAGGCACAGGAATACACTGTTTTAATGATTATAACTGAGTGTAGTGTAGAGGCCAAACAGGGAGCAAGATGACATAGAGCTCAATAAATCCTTCACCCATTCTCCAGGAGTGATTGCACATCTGCAAGTACATGGAAAGTAAACTTGATATTTCCAAAAACGTTTAAAAGGCTATATACACTGGTTAACAAGCTATGTTAATCTAATTTGGATTCAGTCATTTATGCTAGTAGCTAGATCTGCTTTATCCAGAAGAGAAAGTACTTGATCCATGAAATGAAGATGCAGAACAATACTCCTAACCATGGCCTCCACCAAAGCACCTATATAGAGTTGGTCCTTATTTCATTTAAAGTGTCCTGTTAATATTACTCATGTCTTGTTATGTTTGACTGAAGGCAAAAGGAGAAGAGGACTGTAGAGGATGACATGTTTAGATACTGTCATTGATGCAGCGGGCATGAATTTGGGTGGAATCTGGGAAACAGTGGAGGATGGGGGAGGCATGGCTGGCATGCTGTGGTCCATGGGGTCATGAAGAATCAGATGTAACTTAAAGACTGAACAACAAAAAAACTTGTTATGCTTATCCACTGCAGGAGTTGAGCCTAAGACTCAATGCCTTCAAAAAGCTATTGAAAAATGGATAGCAAAACTATATTTTTTACTATTTGGTGCCAAAATATCTCCCGTTATTAAACTAAATACTTTACAAATCACAATGTATGAATATTCCACCTTTATTTCTACTTATTTCAACTATTACAGCAGAAAGATGCTAGGAATTTAATGGAAATTATTCTTCCCTTCTTCTTTATTCCAGAATCATAGGTATATATGGGGTAGTACTCCATTCTCAGTGCTTATTGGTGAGCCTATTTGCAGTCAAATTAGAAAACGTGATTTAAAAAATTGAAAATAAAATTTAATATTAATAAATATTAATATAATATTAAATAATATATATATTATTTAATATTATTATAAATATATTGTTAAATGCAATTATATTAAATAATGTAATAAATTATTTGAACTGACAAAATAGAGAACCTTTTGATTATGGTCAGATGGCTGGTTAGTGGCTGGGGAAAGACAGAAATATCTCTCCCAGGGCCTACACTCCTCTTGAAGTGGAGTTGGCATAGTCCAGCAAGAGGAGTTTTGCCAGAAAGAAAATTAGACATCAACAATTACCCATTTAGGAACTAATGACGTGTCATATTAACTACTGTGGATATAGGACCTTGCCTTGGTTGGCAAGAGACACATAGCTAGATAACCATTGTGAATACAATGGTTGGCACAGTTGCCTGAAAGGAATCAGTCTATCATGTCACTTCAGTCTGTATTATGCAGATTGTTCAAAGCAAAAATTCTGGACCCAGTCAACAGATGGCTTTTTTCTTTCTTTCATATGAAAACTACATTGTCCCAAGAAGAGGTTAGCATGCTGTAAAAAATCAAAGAACTAATACTTGTTTCTTTTTTTTACATATATTTTCATTTTATTCAAAACAAAATAAAAATACAAAATACCAAACTCTCCCCCCCCAAATTCCAAAAAGACAAAAAAGACAAAACACAAAAATCAAAATATTAAAAGGTGCATCAAAAATATCAACATGTATATTACCACCCTAGTTGAATACTGAGTAATACATTACTACGACATTAGTTCCCACCCTTGCAAAACAGCCTCTCCCAAAAAATTTAAACTACTAAATTTATTTGCAAATTATTGATCTATCTTCTATCTCAGCGGTTCTCAACCTTGGGGTCGCGACCCCATTTGGGGTCGCGAGACCGTTTCGCGGGGGTCGCCGGACACCGCGGGCCGCCATTTTGTTTTTAATTTTTTTTAATTTTTTAAATTTTTTAAAATTTTTTTGGCCGGTGCATGCACAGTTTGGCCTGTCGCGTGCACGCGACGGGCCGAACCGCGCATATGCGGCGCGCACGACGACCCGATCCGCACACGCATGCGCAAAACTCTGGCAGGCACACGGAGGAGCGGTCCGGAGCAGGCGGGCGCAAAGCTGCCTCCTTCCCGCTCCGCTCCGCCACGTCCCAGGCCCGGCCTCCAACTCACCCTCCGGCAGCCGGCCAAGCGGTCGGGGCAGCCGGACCTCGAGGCAGGCCTGCACTTCACCGAGACCGGCTCGGCTGTGGCGAGAGGCGCCCGGCGGCCGCCTCCGGCCCCCAAGTCCGCACTACGGACTGGCGTCCAGGTCCCAGCGCTCCGTCTGCCAGGCTCGTCCGGGACTCCCGCGCCTTCCGCAGAGCCCGCCCGGGCCAGCTCCCTCCCTCGGTTGGCGGCGGCGGCCGAAGCAGGCGGTAAGGCGCCTAGCCAGCGGATCGGCAAGATGAACTGGTGAGTCCCTGCCGGGCGTGGGGGGAGGCCGAGCCGGGGAAGGAACCGGGCGTGGGGGGAGGCTGAGCTGGGGAAGGAGCCGGGCGTGGGGGGAGGCCGAGCCGGGGAGGGAGCCAGGCGTGGGGGGAGGCCGAGCCGGGGAAGGAGCCGGGCAGCCTGGCCAGATGCCCCCCGCCTGGCTAGCCGGCCCGACCCGAGCGGGACTGGCGCTGAGAGCGAGCTGGCCCGGGCGGGCTCCCCAGTCCTGCCGCCCGCCTACCTACCTGCAGCCGCTGCCGGCCCTGCGGAAGCCGCGGGTGTCCCGGACGAGCCTGGCAGGCGGAGCGCTGCGACCTGGACGCCAGTCCGTAGCGCGGACTTGGGGGCCGGAGGCAGCCGCCGGGCACCTCTCGCCACAGCCGAGCTGGCCTCGGTGAAGTGCAGGCCCGCCTCGAGGTCCGGCTGCCCCGACCGCTTGGCCGGCTGCCGGAGGGCGAGTTGGAGGCCGGGCCTGGGACGTGGCGGAGCGGCACGGGAAGGAGGCAGCTTTGCGCCCGCCTGCTCCGGACCGCTCCTCTGTGTGCCTGCCGGAGGCAAGGCCGGCCTGGTCTGGAGCCGGCGGGCTCGCCGGTTCTGCGCATGTGCAGGTCGGCGCTTCGCGTGCATGCGTGGTTCGGGCCTGTTGCACACGCATGCGCATATCGGCCGTCGCACGCACACGCGCCGATCGGCATGTTGCGGTCCGCCATTTTTTTTCGGGGGGCGCGCGCGCGCACGCGCGCACCCATCGGGGTCGCAGCGCGCATGGGCGGCGCAAGTGGGGTCTCAACCTAAAAAAGGTTGAGAACCACTGTTCTATCTGTTATATTAGTGACAAAGTAGTTAACAACAAGAAGTAGAATACTAAAACAAAACAAAATTAAAGTTTCAAAACTCTCTGTTAACAAACTGTTTGTCATGATTCTGACAGACAGAGATGAATAAAGCAGAACTCCGAGGCTTGCAAATTCCTCAAAGAACATGTTTATTAGTTACAAAGTATCAGCACTTCAAAAGTGAAACCAAGTCTGGAGACACACATAACAATTCCCCAATACAAAGTTAAAAAATCCCACCCCTAAAATTATGCAAGCAACTACATCTTCTTGGTGGGCTTTTTACGCAACACCCAGCCTGCAGTCTCAGGAGCAGCCAATGACCTTGGTTCCCACGGGACAAAAGATTATTTAAACTAGTGAAGCACCTGGGCAACTCCTCTCCCTCCGCTCTATATGGCAACCAAAAATGAGTAGGAAAAATGGCTGCAGCCACACTTATTTGTAGAGTTGACACTGTTACTGTAATCCACTCATAGAAGGTTTACTATGGCATTTTATCTATCGCAAGTCATCCCAAAAGTTATAAATAGTTTGTCCTGGATCAAATACAGTATACACATTTGTTTGTTAAACAACAATTGATAACATACTTCTCTACGACCGGTGAGAGCGCACAGGGTCGGCCTCCTCTGGGTCCCGTCAGCGAAACAATGTCGTCTGGCGGGTCCTAGGGGGAGGGCTTTCTCTGTTGTGGCGCCCACCCTCTGGAACCAACTGCCTCCTGAAGTCCGCATTTCTCCTTCCGGAAAAACCTAAAAACTCATCTTTGCCGGCAAGCCTGGGGATGATTGTAGTTGATTGTTGCATTGAATGTGTGTTTTTTTTAATTGGTTTTTAGATATCTTGTTTGGGTTTTTATATTGTATTTTCTGTTATATATATGTTGTTAGCCGCTCCGAGTCCCCGGAGAGGAGCGGCATACAAATCCAAATAAATAAATAAATAAATAAATAAATAAATAAATAAATAAATAAATAAATAAATAAATAAATAAATAAATAAATAAATAAATAAATAAATAAGAGATGGCATTAATTAAATATAATAGATTCAGTTTTCAGAATAAGTCTATCTTCCGATCAAAGTCTACGTAGAAATTTGGAGTATATACCAGTTAACTGTAGTAAATCCATCTATTCTCCCTCAGTCTTTGTAGGAAAAGAATTTGTTACTTTCCCTTTCAGTCAGAGTCCTAATATTGTAGGAATATGCAGACTTAAACTTCAGAGCAACAGATGAAATCCTCGCTCTTAGTTCTCCAGCTGTGAGAATATCTCTTCAGTCAGGAACAGGATCAAAGTCCTTTTGTGCATCTTTATTCAAAGTTCCATGTCCCAGCATATTTTGCAGGATCATTATCATCTCATCTAGTTTTTAAAGAGAAATTCGGCTAGGAGCTGCATACTCCCTCACACTCCTTTTTTAGGTTTCAGACACTGTTCTGCCATTTCTTAGTCTGGAAAATTGATCAGGAAACAAAAACAAAGAATGATTTTTTTCTATATGTTTCTCTATATTTTGATCCAAGGTTAAAAGAAAAATTCAATAGAAATAAACTCCAGATATTTTGCAAATTGAAAAAGTACAGAAATCCTGTGGTGGGAATCTAAAAACTCTTCACCTTTTCATGTTTCTGAAAGTGGTCAAAGATCAGCTGAATGACCCAGCTCTCTTTTCCTTTATGTAAATTTGAATGAGCTATTGCATAATCCTGAACATCTTTCTACAGGGGAGATCATATTTGCAGATGCTGTTCCTATTTAGTCTTGGCTTACTATGCTTAGCATGAAGGACTTCAACTGGTATATACTCCAATATGAGTTTGGGTTGTCAAAGTCATTCCTTGGAATTTATCTTCTCCTGAAATTTTTCTAGAATATAAATATAATTAACATTACAAAGGCAGAAGGTGATTCAGCATGGCTACTTCTAGATGTTAGAGGTTTATTTTGAAGAAGAATAAAGTGCATAGAATGTCAAAGATCTCTATTTATGTTGATTAAGAAGACCATTATTATATTCCTTACCATGCATAGATAATTGCTGCTCAAATAAATCCATGAAAACCAAGTAGAGGACATTTCCCTAGGTGGCAACATCTGGAGATATCGACTATTGGAGTATAATGGCATATATCAGTGGTGACGAACCTATGGCACGAGTGCCAGAGGCGGCACTCAGAGCCCTCTCTGTGGACACACATGCCATTGCCCTAGTCCCGCCTCCCCCACGGCCCCCTCCACACCAGCCCCCCCAGAGGAGAGTCGCCCCCAGGCATGGCCCGCCTGGAACAGCGCAGCCAAGGACATGGTAGTGGGGACAAGACTCCGTCCTTGCGCTCCGTCACAAACAGATGATGCTGTGGGGCATGGGTGGAGGGCGTGGCCGCCATGGCGCTACTGGGCCACCTGGGCAATCTGTGGCGGGCCATGGAGGTGGTGGGTGGCCCTGCAGGTGGGTAGGGGTGGGGCAGGGGTGGAGCAGTGCGGGGTTGGGGCAGTTTTTGGGCACTCAGTGTCTAAAAGGTTCACCATCACTGGCATATATCATTGCCCTTCCCCTTTCTCTCTAGAGAAAATCATCAGCAAACGTATGAATTTGGCACCCCAACATCTGCTAATTTACTTTGACATTGGTTCTCTCCAAACCATTTTTGTTTATACTCAAAATATCTTGCATACAATTGTTTACCATCTAGTTAATGGATTTAAAATATTGTATATCATTTTCTTGCTTTAATTGATCTATAAATAGTATTGTCTTAATACGATTTTTTTCCTTAGGCCAATATGGCTTTTTTGTTATATATTTATATGTTATATGTCTTCCTTTGTTATATTCCCTGAGTATACTCAGAAGTTAGAAACATGTTGAATTCACTTTATACTTGCTCAGATAAATGTTTAAAATTGACAAATTTAAAAGAAAGACTGAATAATATGAGATTTCTATCACTGATAATATTTTTGTATATGCATGTTACACTGATATCCTATGCTTTGTTAGTCAAGAAATTTAAGTATGTAAAGAGCTATTGTTGTTAATATTAAATTAAAAAATGGGTAAAACTTTTGTTTTTCCTGTCAGATGATGTTTATTTTGTTTCTACATAGTCTAAATGTATGCACGAAAATGTTCACATTTTATGTCTAGTTGTAATATATGCACATTTGTAAACAAATTATATAAATGTCTATATTAGATAAGTGCTTAAGAAAAAATGAAATAGTAAAAATCATTGACATATAAGTTTAGAAAGTGAAAATTATTTGATTTTCCATTTCAGAAGGAAGGAAGGAAGGAAGGAAGGAGGGAGGGAGGGAGGGAGGGAGGGGGGAGAGGAAGGAAGGATTAACTGAAGTGGAGTCATTAATAATAATCTATAAAATATTTAAAATGCTAACTATATACTGAATTGAATGTACATAAATAATGAATAATGTCTAAACTATTTTTACTTTCCTATACTTAGTAAGTAAAATAACCATTTGCTGTTATTGCCACTATCTAGAACTGAAAGACTTCAGTTCTTTAGTACAAAGTATTTATGTGTTTAGAGTTTTAAATAAGTAAGCCCAGAAAATCTGTCATTCCTATACCTATAACTGGATTCAAAGCTAGCATTTCAAAAAGTGCTGATTACCCAATCAGAAAATCCAGCTTTTTATTAAAGTAGCACTTCAGATGCAGTTGTTTTCTTTTCACTTAAGTTGTCAATTCACTCTAAACTTTTATAATCTCTAATCATTGTCTTTCTATCTGCCAGAAATATCTGATTATTCACATATTTGAAATATAATGGAAATTCCAGTCCTGAATAACTGACAACATAAAGAGGAAGAAAACAAACTATTGTTGAGGCTAGAATAACAAGAGATCCCTTTGGTTCTTTCATCAACATTCTTAACCCCTTTTATTATATGCCACTGTTCAGGAACTATATTATGGATTCAAGGGAATAAGTAACATTAAAAAATTTATTGATCAACCAACACAAATTTCCAAATGTCAAGCAAGGCTTTCCTCTAACTAAGAGGAAATGTGAACAGAGGATAAACTAAGATATTCTAGACAACAATATCTGAATAATGATCTGGGATGTAATTTTTAGCAAACTGTTACATGTCTAACAATCTTAAGAGGTTTATGACTGTCAATCTTTATAGAAACATAAGATATTCCAGGGGATGCGAAAGCTTGGGTTTAGAAATTTCAAAATTATAGTGTATATGCATAATTCGTTGCCATTATTTCAAACTTTTGTAAGGGGTGCGAGGATATATCAGAAGCGTTCTAGGGGTGCAAGGTATAGAAAAGGTTGGGAACCACTGACATAGACTGTCTGAAACAAAATAAAATATCCATACATCTTTAAGAAAGAAAAGAAGGGGGTGGGTTACATCAGTTATATTTTAAATTATGAACTAGAACTGGTTATTTTTTTCAAGTTTCTCAAATATCAGTAGCAATTAAAGAAACCTACCAAAAATACATTATTGAAAAATAAATAATCTGAGGGTAGAAAGAAATGACTTAATATAACAAGTTACTCAGACCCACTAAATAAAAAATAAAAAAGACTACTGGGAGGAAAATTGAATTGATAAAGATATTAAAACTTGGAAATAAGAAATTTGGAAAAGAAAAGTAAAAGAGGACATTCAAAACTTTAGGGAAGGAAGGAAGGAAGGAAGGAAGGAAGGAAGGAAGGAAGGAAGGAAGGAAGGAAGGAAGGAAGGAAGGAAGGAAGGAAGGGTATAGATTAGATCATGGACTGTAAAATAGTAGAGGTTTACTGCAAGATTCAGAATCACAAATAAACAATGAACTGCAAAGAAGGTAATTGCAGCAGATCTGGGATTATGGAAACTGCTTGAAAAATAGCATTGGCCAGTCAAGTACAGCATTAGTAATTCCTGTTACTATTTGTTAGCCCTCTCTTCTAAAGCACAGAATTCTATCCATTATCTAGGGAGAGATGGTTATATAAAAGAGCTCAGAAGTATTCCCAAGTATTATCACATGCCTTACTATACCTTATGCTTGCTTGCTATTATGGACACAGTTTTGTGATGAGGTTACATTAATTGGTACAGCTGGGACCAGACATTTCACTAAGAGGTACTTCCCCAAGAAATCAGAATTTGCATGGCATATCTAAATTTAAAACAAACATACATTAGTGAACAGCTAATCAGTTATCATGAAAAACATTTTGAATTGGTCAACCTAGGGCAAATATGGAAAAACATAACCTGATCATTAAGCATTAACATGTTTCTGATAACAGAATCCATGGTTATCAAATTAACCATTCTCTTGTTTTGGGTAAACAATCCTTTATACTTATACTTTAAACTAACCATAAACATACAATTTGGAATTATTTTCCCATTGTTAGGAATGATATCTTGTTTTTATTTTGACCATTCATTGGCATGACTGAGTCAATCCTTTAAGACTTTTATCCTAATTCTTCCAATTCTCTTTCAATATGAACAATAATTAGCTAGATTTACCATGCTTACACCATATATCTTTTATCTCTCAAGTAACTCACAAAGTAAATTTGGATTACTTCGATTACAAAATACACGTTGTGGTTTTACCAACCACAATTTATATTTTAAGGACAAATAATTCCTGTTCCTTTCACCAAAACCCCAATGTCTTGACCCACAATCTTGCCCTATAATCTAGAGAGCTTGTTTTATCTGTTTTGCCTTTAGAATTCTTTACACTATTTCCCCTCCAAGTTAATAGTCAAAAGTACTGTAACTACTTCTGTAAAAAGTGGCCAGGACAGAAAGAGAGAGCTGTGCTCTCCTCATCTGATGCAGGAAATGCAGATGCTGGTTTGCATGCTTCACTAAGGATGAGTTGTGGAGAGACCAATTCAGATTGTTAGTTATCTGCACCCCCAGATACTTAATACTGTTGACCAACTCTACAGCTGTATCCTTGATACTGAGTGGAGTATGACTATGCTGGTTCTTTCTAAAATCTACAATGATCTCCTTTGTTTTATCAACATTTAGAACCAGGTTACTTTTATTGCACCAGTACACCAGAGCCTTCACCTCTTCCTTATAAGCATCTTCATTGTCATCCTGGATAAAACCCACCATTGCTGTGTCATCTACATACTTCACAGTATGATTCATAGCACATTTAGCATAGCAGTCATAGGTCATCAAGGTGAACAGTAGCGGACTCAGGAAGTGGACTCAGGACACAACCCTGTGTGGAACCCGTACTCAAGGAGATGGAGTTGAAAATTTTATTTCCAACTCGCAAAAACTGGGGCCTATCAATAAGGAAATCAAGTATCCAATTACATATTAAAACCTAATAGGTCCACTTTGTTCACCAGATGCTGAGGAATGATTGTGTTGAATGCCAAACTAAAATCAATAAACAGCATTCGCACATAAGTATTCTTCCCCTCCAGGTTCACCAAGCTAAGATGAAGCACACAGGAAAGTGCATTTTCTACAGAGCAATTCTTCTGATAGGCAAACTGTAATGAGTCAAATGTAGGGGGAAGGCATGAAACATATAGTCCTTTACCGATCACTTCATCATAATGGAAGTGAGTGCAACTGGATGGTAATCATTAAGGCATGTGATTATAGTTTTTTGGGCACTGCTATAATTATTGCTTTCTTAAAACATATGGAACACGGCCTGATGCAACAAGAGATTGAAGATGTGTGTGAGAACAGTGGCCAGCTGGTCAGCACACTCCAGGGATATTATCAGGACCTGCAACTTTCTGAGTATTGACTTTCCGCAGGGCCTTCCGAACAGCAGTTGTCTCAAACCTGAGCACCTGCTGATCAGGAAGGGGAACAGCCTTCCTTGCTGAAACTTTGTTTGTGGCCTCAAACCACCCAAAAATATATATTTAGCTTGTTTAGAGAGTCCATATCACCCTTACATGTCAAGGAAGCTACCTTATAATCAGTATGTCAACACTGCAATGAACTGAACTGAAGCCATTTTCACTTCATTTTCAGTTGCCACATATTTATAAAGGAAGGAGGGGGGAAGTGTAGTTTTGAGTAGCCATAACAATTCTCGTGTATGGGAACCAAGGTCATTACTGATAACATTTTGGCGGGCTGGAGATCTGGGAGGAGAACCCGCATTTATTAACTATTGGTGAATGTGATTTATGACATCTAATTGGGGTGGAGATTGCAACTTGCAACTTTGTAACCAGGGGAGGGGAATTCAGTCTTGGGTTTACCTTTGTATGTGTTGTGATTTTGTAGCCAAATAAACATATTCTTTGAGGAAGAACTCCTTGCCTTGAAATTCTTTTAATTGATCTCATCTACCAGAACTATGACACAGGAATTACCTGAATACCTTGCCACATACGTCACGGGTCCATAGGATTTTGAAATAAATTCTGCACCTGCCATGGGGGGTGGAGTTCTTCCACCAAGCAGAGCCCAGGCGATACAGATCTCAATCAAGCTCATCAGACGAGGTGGTAATCGCTGAATGCCGCCACAAACCCAGGTGATCGATGGGGGTCGGGAAGAAGGAGGACTGGGAGAAGAGATCCAGGAAGATGATGCTCACACGTGGCAGTCCTCAGTCAGGTTGGAAAGTCGAGATGGAGAGGTTGCTTCACCTTAGTGAAGATGAGGACAACTGGCCACCCCATTCCAGCTGATTCCTGGAGCAAGCTATCGATATGTTGAGAGTCGCCTTCAATTCCATGAAGGAGGAAAAAGCCGACCCATGCCGAGGCATCACCAACCCAAGCTCAACCGAGGGGACAGATGAAGGGGGGTGAAACAGCAATCCCAGCTTTTCCACCAGCACCATGGAAGCAGCAGCTGTCGCTACAACCGCAGCCAGCCAGAGGTGAGTCGCATCAGCCGATGGTGATGGCCAGCGACACAGGAGACAGAGGGAGCTTCAATCCATCTGAAAGTTCCTGCCATTGGGAGTAAGGTATTGCGGGGAACCACACGACTGGGGTTCTTCCTGACTCAAGTGTTGAACTACATGGAAAAATATGGTCATAACCAATGACCATGGTTTAATAAGGATTGTGCAAACAGCCCTAGATGGCAACACAGCAGACTGGGTGATAGATCTCCATGACACCAATGCCTCAGAACTGCAAAACTTCAATCAGTTCATGGCAGCTCTCAGATGCCGATTTGAAGATCCCTTGGCCGATCGGAAAGAGTGGGAGCACATAAAAACTGTCAGGCAGGGGTGATGACCCTTAGCAGAATACACACAAGAATTCTGAGCCCTGGCTAGCAAGCTGAACTGGCCAGAAGATATCTTGGTTGGGCAGTTCAAAAATGGCCTGAACGATGACCTGTATTATGCCTGCATCCTGGCTGAGGAAGCAGAGATCGATCACATCAGAAGACAACAACGTGGAGGGAGATCTTGAGGAAAGTCACCAGCGGAGCCATCCTGAGATCCAACGAAGCAGGCTATGGCCACTCTGAGAGCAACAGGATGTTTCAGATGCAGGAAGGAGGGGCACTGCACCGTCGAGTGCTGCTCAAAGACCCCATTGGGAAGCCTGACCGAGTCCCAGGGGGGAAGCCTGGAAAGACTCCAATGAAACTGAAGGAGACAGCTATGAAAAGTGTGGAGGTCATTGAGTTCCCAACACCATTGAGGCAAGTGAGGGGAATTCCGACACCACCGGGAAAGCCACCCAATTCATCAGATGACAACTCGAAGGACAAACCCCTGGTAAGTAGACCCATCGTGCCCCTCACCAGAAACATAAAACTATTTAGCTCCAAAATGCCCAAGAGTGTTGCGCTCAGAGCCCTAATAGACTCCAGCTGCACCCACTGCCTCATAAGCCCAACTTTAGTGGGGAATTTAGGAATTCCAGTGAGGAGGCTAAATAAACCAATTTCATTTGGTCAATTAGATGGGTCCATTGTAGGGAGAACACCAGCTACAGTTGCCATGTTACCCGTCCAGCTCACCATAGGGGATCATGTAGAGCAGCGGTTCTCAACCTTTTCCGGGCTGCGACCCCGACCTGCGCCGCGCATGCATGGCGCGACAGCCCGCATCGCGCATGCGTGGTGCGACGGCCTGCATTGCACATGCGCGGTGCCCGCATCACACATGCACGGCGCGACGGCCCGCATCGCGCATGCGTGGCGCAATGGCCCGCATCACGAATGCGCAGCACGACGGCCCGCATCGCACATGCGCAGCATGACGGCCGGCATCACACATGCGCAGCATGACGGCCCGCATCACGCATGCGCGGCGCTACCCTGCGCATGCGCGGTGCTGCCCCCTGTGCCGGCCGAGGGGAAAAGGGAAAAATGGCAGACTGCGTTGTTTGGTGACCCCCGTGAAATGGTCGTTCTACCCCAAATGGGGTCGTGATCCACAGGTTGAGAACCGCTGATATAGAGACTCTAACATTTGTAGTGATCCCTGGCATGGAATGCCCCCTTATCCTGGGCATGGTGTGGCTGACCAAATGGAACCCATGGGTGGACTGGAGGATGGGGGAACTGAGATTCCCAGACAGAGAGGCAGTAAGAACCCTGACTCACCCCCGAAATGGGGAAAGCCCCTCCAAAAGTGCAGCAATGGTGGGGGGGAAAGGAGTTACAGGACATACCAGAGGAATACCGGGACCTAGCTGAAGTGTTCAGCAAGGAGAAATCTGACAAACTGCCCTCTCCACCAACCCATAGATTGCCCCATTGAGATACTCCTGGGGGTGAAATTACCTAAACCAAAATTGTATTCTATGAGCCCATGGGAGCTAGAGGAAATGCAAAAGTTCATAGACAAAAATCTGGAAAGGGGGTTTATCCAACTGGCAAAGCCCAAGACCACAGCCTCTGTGCCATTTCATGAAAAGAAAGATGGGACTCTTCACCTCTGTGTGGACTATAGAGCTCTAAACACAGTGAGCGAGAGTAACCTATACCCTCTCCCTCTGATGAAAGACATACTAGCACACCTGTTGAATGGAAAAATATTTTCAAAACTGGACTTAAGGGAGCCGTATTACAGAATCAGGATTAAAGAGGGAGGTGAATGGAAAATAATCTTCAATTGTCCCTTAGGATGTTACCAGTTCAGAGTTCTACCCTTTGGTCTTCAAGGGGCACCTGCAGTGTTCATGCAATTAATAAATGACGTGCTCCGAGAGCACCTATATAAAGGGGTGCTTGATATCTTGATATTCACTGAAACAAAGGAGGAGCATGTGAAATTAGTCATAGCTATATTGAAAAAACTCCGAGCAGCTCACCTATATGTCAAACTGTCTAAGTGTGAATTTCATAAGGAAAAAATTGACTACCTGGGGTATTGCATCTCACCAAATGACATAGAGATAGACCCTGTGAAAGTCCAAGCTGTACTAGAATGGACCTTGCCCTGCACTAGGAAGCAATTGCAAAGTTTCCTTAGATTTGCTAATTTTTACCGACAATTCATTCCCTTCTTTGCGCAGATTGTGCTACCAATCACTAACTTACAAAAAAACCAAGTGGAAGGGGAAGCTGAAGTCAAGTCAGCCTTTGAAATGAACGGTAGAATGTCAAACCATGTTTGAAAGACTGAAAAGACTATTTTCCACAGAGCCATTTCTAAAACACCCTGATACTGATAAATCTTTTGTGATTCAGGCTGATGCCAGCGATGTAGCTGTAGGGGCAGTACTATTGCAGGAGAATGATGAAGGGAAATTACAGCCTTGTGCATACACATCAAGGAAATTCACAGAAACAGTGCAAAAATGGGCAGTCTGGGAAAAGGAGGTTTATGCTGTCCGATGGGCACTTCTAACCTGGCGACATTTCCTGGAAGGGAACAAAATCCTCTTCAAGGTATGGACCAACCACAAGAACCTAGAAGCCCTAAAAATGCCCAGGAAACTAACTGCTAAACAAGTGAGGTCACAGCATTTCCACCAATTTAACTTCACTTTGAAGCACTTATCAGGAGGAAAGAACTTCTTAACTGACACATTATCCAGGTTGCCACAATATGACAGCAATAGAACAGAGATAACAGACCCACTTATGCCATCAAAACAATTTGTGGCACAAGTCACCACCTGAACACAAGCCAAACTCCAGAAATCCCTAGCGAGCCAGGCAGGGATTGGATTCAAAAAAGCACTAGAAACTGACGAATGGTTCCTAAGTCACAAGAACCTATGCACCATGACCTATGGGAGGAAGTTGTACATCCCAAAAAGCCAGAAACTGAGATTTATGCAGCTATGTCATTATTCAAAATCAGCTGGTCATTTTGGATTCATAAAAACCTTACACCTAGTAAAGCGGCAGTTTTGGTGGCCATTGATAAAAAAGGACATTGACAGTTACATGGCTAGTTGCCCAATTTGTGCTGCAGCTAAGAGAAGGCAAGGAAAAACGCCAGGATTGTTGCAACCAATAGTGACCCCATTAGCATCGTGGAAGGAAATTTCTATGGATTATATCATTGAGTTACCGGAGAGTGGTGGGAACACAGTCATTTGGGTCATGACGGATTTGTTCTTTAAAGTACATTTTATCCCATACAAAAAAATCCCCAATGCAAAGACACTTGCAAAGCTGTTTGTGCAACATATTTATCGGCTTCATGGGGTCCCACAATGAAACATATCAGATAGAAGAGTACAATTCACATCAGAGTTTTGCAAAGCATTCCTGAGACTTTTGGGGACCACTCAGGGGTTGTCATCTAGTCATCATCCGCAAATGAATGGTGGGAATGAACAGTCAAACTCAGTACTGGAACAGTACCTAAGATGTTTCATTAACTACCAGCAGGACAATTGGACCAAACAACTCCCATTCACAGAAGTTGCTTATAACAACACAATACATTCCAGCACAGGCTACACTCTTTTTCAGGTGGCAACAGGACAAAGTTTCAACCAATGCCTGAACTTCCATCGAGTGAGCCAACCATCCCTTCCCTGAAGGAATGGATTGCACAATTACAAAATACCTGGCCATTTGTAAGAAAAGCTCTAGACAAGGCTAGGGAAGCATATAAATTCCAGTCAGATAAGAAGAGAACTGAACCCAAGCCATTTCAAATAGGGGAGAAAGTTTACCTATCAACAAAATACCTAAAATCCCTGCAGCCCTCAAAAAAGTTAGGACCAAAATTTGTGGGACCATTTCCCTTTAAAAGAATAATCAATCCGGTCATGGTAGAATTGGAGCTCCCTAAAACAGTCAGATAGGTTCACCCAACTTTTCACTGCAGACTTCTGAAATGCGAACTGCAATTGCTCTTAAGGCCAGCTGCAGCTCTCTCCCGTCCTCCTATCATGGTAGAAGGTGAACAACATTTTGAAATAAAGGAAATATTAGATTCCAGGAAACACCATGGTTCCATCCAATATTTATAGCATGGAAACATCTACCTCCTTCCCAAAATGAGTGGGTTCAAAAACATCACGTCAGAGCCCCAGATTACTTAGTAATTTCATGCTGCATATCCAGATAAACCGGACTTATCTTTGTCTATCTTTTCTGTTTTAATTTCTACAGGTGGATCTCTCTTTTTTCTTTTCTTTTTTTTATAAATATTTTTATTGAGTTTTATAAAGGTAATAAAGGGATAGGGTCAAAAAGGATAAGACAAAGGGAAACATACAAAAAGGTTAGACCAGGGAAAGGGGTAACACAAAAATGGGATTAATCCCACAAAATAACATCACTTCAGCAAGTTTACCAGTCCAGGTTTACATATTAAATCTTAATAATTACTCTATTATTAGATAGCTTTCAATATAATCATGTAAATAACAAATTAGTCAATAGCTCTCATTCATTTCACTACTTAACAATGCTTAGTATTAATTAATTATAATCACTTTAAAATAATAATATATTACATATTAATTATAGTTTATCGTATTTTTTAAGATCACAAATATACAAAGAGGAAGAAGAAGAAGAAGAAATAAGAACAAGTTCATACAAATAATCATGGAATATAAATACAAATTATCAATTATCTCTTTAAATTTCATAACCTTTTCTCATTCTAGTGTGTTTCTAACCAATAATAAAATTTCCCCCATGTTTTAAAATAAATTGTGTCTTCTTTCTCTTTCATTTCTAATGTCAATCTATCCATTTCTGCACATTCAAGTATTTTTGTTATTGTAGTCTGGTCAGATGATAAATGTTCATTTTTCCAAAATTGGGCATATATTATTCTTGCAGCTGTCAACACATGCAATATTAAATACTCATTCTCTTTCCCATAATTCAAACCTAATATTCCTAATAAACAGAGTTCTGGTTTAAATTCTATCTGTATTCTAACCACTAAATTCTATCTTTTCTAACCACTTGTGAATCTTAAACCAAAACTTTTTAGCATTAGGACATATCCACCAGAGATGGTAATAAGTGCCTGGTTGTTGTTTACATTTCCAACACATATTTGATACATTTTTAAACATTTTCTCTAACTGGTGTCATGTGCCATCTATAAAACATTTTATATAAGTTTTTCTTATATGCAGCTGCTTTAGTAAATTTAATATTTCGGTCCCATAGTTTTTGCCAGTCTTCTAAATCTATAGAATAACCAAAATTCTTTGCCCACACTATCATTGTTTCTTTCACTTGTTCTTCTTCCATCTTCCAATTTAGCAGGAATTTATAAAGTTTCTTAATCAGATTTTCATCTGTTTTCAAAAGTATTTTATCTAGTGGTGTCTGTTCTTTGTAGAATCCCATTACTTTTACATATTTTTCATATCTTGTTTGAATTTGCAAGTATGACCACCATGTTAGATCAATGCCAGTTTGTTGAAGTTCTTGCCTATCATTAAGGTTTCCTTCTTTATCTAAAATGTCTTTACAGACCACAAGTTTATCATAGTTAATTAAATTCAGATACGCAAATGCTTCCATTGTGGAAAGCCACTCAGGTATTTTCATATATATATATATATATATTTTAACTATCTCCCATTCTGAGAGTAATACATTCCTTATGGCATGGGTTTGGAAGTATTTATGTGCTTTGTTTTTCTCGTACCAAAGGAAGGCATGCCAACCCAGTTGCAAATCATGTCCCTCTAAGTAAAAAAGTTGTTTATTTCTCAGTGTGATCCATTCTTTAAGCCACAACAAAATAGTGGCTTGGTAATAAAGTCTCCAGTCTGGGAGCCCAAAGACCCCTCTGTCTTTTGATTCTTGGAGCAGTTTAATTTTGATTTTTGCTTTTTTCCCTTGCCATATAAATCTTATTATTGTTGCATTTAAGTCATTGAAAAATTTCTGGCTTAGTTTAACAGGAACCATCTGAAATAAAAATAACAGTTTAGGTAGGATATTCATCTTAATAGTTGCTATCCTTCCTAGTAATGATAATTGAAAGTTTTTCCACTTCTCCAAATCCATTTTTATTTGATTCAATAATCTTCCATAGTTATCTTCTTTTATTGTTATACATTTTGATGTTAAATAAATACCTAAGTATTTAACTTTTTTAACTATCTGGAGATTTGTTTTTTCCACAAATTGAGCTTTCTGTTTTCTGTTAAATTTCTTGTAAGTACTTTAGTCTTTTCCCAATTTATTTCCAACCCAGCCACTTCTCCAAATTCCTGTATTTTCTGCAATAATTTAGTGGCTGTTTCCAAAGGCTCCTCCAAGATAAAGGCCAAATCATCTGCAAAAGCTTGTAATTTATATTTCTGATCTTTTATCTCCAGTCCTTTGATCTCCCCATCTTGTCTAATATTCCTGGCCAACACTTCCAGTGTAAGAATAAATAACAAAGGAGACAGTGGACATCCCTGTATTGTACCTTTCCTAATCTCAAAATTATCTGTATAGTCTCCAATTATAAGTATCTTTGCTGATTGTTTATTGTAGATTGCTTGAATTGCATTTATAAAAATTTCACCGAAGTCCATCACTCACAATTGATGAAACATAAATTGCCAGTTAAGATTATCAAAAGCTTTTTGTGCATCCAAAAATATCAATGCCATTTGTTTCCCCGGATGTTTTTCATAGTATTCTAACACATTTAAAATAATTCTTAAGTTATTCTTTATCTGTCTTTTAGGCAGAAAGCCATTTTGATCTGAATGAATAAATTCATTCAAAAATTTCTTCATTCTTTCCGCTATTATTGCTGTAAATATTTTGTAGTCCACATTTAATAGTGATATTGGCCCATAATTTTTAATTTGTGTGAGATCAGTATCATCTTTGGGAATCAGAGAAATGTTAGCTTCTGTCCAAGATTTTGGTATTTTCATCCCCCAAAAAGTTTCATTACAAAGATTTTTCAGTATCGGATTTATTATATCTTGTAAAGGCTACATAAAATTCCGCTGGTAAACCATCAGGTCCCAGAGTTTTATCTTTTTTTAATCTCTCTTTTTTCTAAGGGGTGCAGGATGTCAGAACCCATTCTTTCCCAGGGAAGGGGCTTCTCTTTCAATTTTTTTGGGGGAAGGCTCTGTGGTATGTTTCTGCTTTGCTACAATGTATCCTTTCCGCTGTTTCTACAGACTTACTCTTTGAACTTTCTCTGCCTTGTTGTCAACCTGGGGTGAGAAAGGAATGTCCCTCTGGCCATCTGGCTTATCTCTCGCTATGGAAGGGAAGGTGGGAAGACCCAACAACATCTTCACAAGCATGAGAACGGACCCCATTATCAGCTCCATTCCCACAGCGGACTTAACACCTAGGGATTGGCTCATTTAAACTGACCCAACTGAATTATTGGGGTGGGGTTTGCTTGGGACTCTTTTAACCTATTGATCTGAGTGGGAAACCCTCAGATCCTGCCTTCTATGCCTGCTATCAGTTTCTCCTAATAAAAGTTCTTTTTGGAATGAAACAGTTCTAAGACTCCTGCTTTCTTGGCATCAGATTTTGAAGTGGGCCCTGATAGAGGCATAGAATCAAGATCATGCAAAGTATTAGTACCACTTTATAAAACCCTAGTAAGACCATACCTAGAATACTGCACCATATTACATGTGATATGGTCACCATATCACAAAAAAGAAGTTGAGAGTTTGGAAAAAATACAGAGAAGAGCATCCAAGATGATCAAAGGCCTGGAGGTTAAAACATCTGAAGAATGGCTGCTGACCATGGGTCTGGCTGGTCTAAAGAAAAGAAGAAATAGGGGAGACATGATAGCAGTATTCCAATACTTGAGGGGCTGCCACCAAGAAAAGAGGGTCATGTTATTCACCAAAGCACCAGAGGGCAGGACATGAAACAATGGTTGGAAACTGAACAAAGAGAGAAGCAATCTAGAAGTAAGGAGAAACTTCCTGACAGTGAGGACAATTAACTAGTGGGACAGCTTGCCTCCAGAAATCGTGGGTGCTCCATCATTGGAGGTTTTAAAGAAGAGGGTAGACAGTCACTTGTCTGAGATCGTCTAGGTCACGGGTCAGCAACCCGCAGCTCCAGAGATGCATGTGGCTCTTTGAGCCTTCTCCTGTGGCTCACAGCCTCCTCCGCCATTTGCACAGAGAGAGAGAGGGGGGGCACTTGTGCTTTTCTTCTCTCTCCCCCTCTCTCTCTCTCTCTCTCTCTCTCTCTCTCTCTCTCTCTGTGTGTGTGTGTGTGTGTGTGTGTGTGCGTGTGTGTGTGTGTGTGTAAAAGAGAGTGAGTGGGGGAAGAGGACTGGCAGACCAAGGGCAGGAGAGAGCCAGCCCAATAAGAATGTGTGTCAGCTTGTTGGAGAACAGTCTGAAGCCAGCTTGCCAGGTGAGCAGGAGGGAGGGAGGGAGGGAGGGAGGGAGAGAGAGAGAGAGAGAGAGAGAGAGAGAGAGAGAGAGAGAGAGAGAGAGAGAGAGAGAGAGAAATTATGCACAGCAGCCTCTATTTCTTTTTAATTAAACTCTTCAATCAAACTCGCCCTGGGCAATTTTGGGGCCTCCCAGTGTTTTCTCTGGGAAATGGGTCCAAGTGGCTCTTTGAATGTTTAAGGTTGCCGACCCCTGTTATAGGTTTTCCTGCTAGAGCAGGGGCTGGACTAGAAGACCTCCAAGGTCCCTTCCAGCTCTATTCTATTCTATAAAAAATCATAACCATAAACAACATAAAATACATTCATCATAAAATCATAAAATACAATTATTCAGTATCTCAAATATGTGTATAATTATCAACATATTTCCCATAAGGACCCTATTTACTCCCAATTTTTTTAAAAATGGGTATCTTGTCTGCTTTTCTTTTGTTGATGAAAAAATACAGAAAAAATGATATTTTAATAAAATTGATACAGTATAGAAAACTACAAACATATAGACTAGTTTTAATGTTCAGTTCAGCCTGTTTCTGTGCAGTTACTTATGTTGCATTTGCTAACCACAAACAGTGCCTGACAGGAGGGAGCCAAACAGATTGTATTTAAGAGATTCTTGGTTATAGTCAAAACTTCTGCAAGTTCAGTGACCCCTTTTCCATATTACTGTGCATTGGATTATACTGTTTACCACCCTTCTTAGTCACTCTGTCAGGTTTTCAGAAGTTGCAGTTATTTTTGTAAGGAAGCCAATTGCTCCTTGTTCTGCAACAACTTCCAAGATGATTTCATTGTAGAGATAGTGGCAACTATTCAGAATCAGATAAGAACAAATCAGAACAGGCATACAGCAGCTTATTGCAATATTTATATTTTAAGAACTTGCAAAGTGAGCAAAGACACAATCCTCTTAGTAGTTATGTTTAAATTAATAGAGTTCATTTCCAAGTACCACATACAAAGCAAAAGTCATTTTCCTATATCATTAAACTCTAGTAATTGAACACAATGAAATTTGCATCCAAGAGACTTTGTAAAGATGGCATAAATATCTCTTGCCACAAAAGAAATAGGAAATTTGGATGAGGTAGCTGCATGGAAAGAAAAGACATCATGTATCAGCCAGAACATTAGCTGCAGGAGTCTACACTATTATTATGCTTGAAAACAAACATTGAAATATTGCAGAATTAAAATCATTGAGCAGCATTTTATAACATGTACACTTCCAAATTAAGAAATCGTTAGTGTTTTCAAACCATCAATTATGATTTGAAATTGTGTACCCAGAATAATGTATGCATCCCATGTGGATACTAAAAGATATTCCAAATTTCTGGGAATCTTCAGACATTTAAACAATATTTTAAAAGATTAAAAATGTTCAAAACATTTTGAGCCATAAATTGTGTCAGACAAATTATGAAAATTATATCAGAAACTAAAGTACCAATGTGTATTTTAAAATATTTAATTAGACAATTAGCTAAGAAAAAGTACCTACAATTGCATCTTAAATCATGTTCCTTTCTTCTTCTTCTTCTTCTTCTTCTTCTTCTTCTTCTTCTTCTTCTTCTTCTTCTTCTTCTTCTTCTTCTTCTTCTTCTTCTTCTTCTTCTTCTTCTTCTTCTTCTTCTTCTTCTTCTTCTTCTTCTTCTTCTTCTTTTCTCTCTCTCTCTCTCTCTCTCTCTCTCTCTCTCTCTCTCTCTCTCTCTCTCTCTCTTTCAAAAAAGCATAAAATATGACTTTAAATGTTTTTCAAGCAGGGACATTTAACTTAATATTTTGAAAATAATTTTGTTTGAAAAATTAGTAATAAGATGTAGATACTAAAGGCGAGAACCAGGAGAGGGCACTATGCATGTAGTGTCTGGACCTTTACAACATTATTAGTGCATAATATTGGAGAAAAGAAGTTATGGAGCATAAACGGTGGCTAAGGCCTAAATATTTCTTATATTGCTATTTAAAATTATATTTATCATGTATCAATTTAAGGCCAATCTAAGTAAAACATAGTTGTTACCTATATAATCTATATACTGAAAATATTAACCAATTAAACTTATATTGGACAATCTGCTGCTAGATTGGCCTATTCTCAATGTTCACAGAAAAAAGTTAGAGACAATCGCAGGGCAGCCACAATAATTTTAGAGACAAATGGTGGCAATCTATTGGACCAGTTATTATTTAGTAGATCAGGTATTAAATTATGCCTATTTCTAATCAGACAACATATATAGATTTTGTTTTAAAACAGGTCTCCATACAACCTTTGAAGATTTCCCTCACAAGGGTCATCTCTGCAAATGCAATGATCAGAATAAAAATATGATCTGAGATGTGAAGACTTGCTGTCAGAGTTTCCCTCTATTGTACCTGTTAAGTCCTGGGTTCGAGAGCAATGATGAAGACACATGGCAACCTTTAACTGTTCTTTATTCATCTCTGACTATCTCACAACCAGCAGCTCACAAAAGTAAAGCAGGCTTTTTTTAAAGACGACAGACCCAGACAATGGCAAACAACGTAACTAATCATTTCTTGCCTTGCGCATGCGCGCAAGGCTGGCGCCGCTCAGACTGGTCCCGGGCAGCCAGCGTTGTGCTGGTCCCAGGCAGCCTTGGAATGCCCAGGACCAATGCAACATCCCGAGCCTGCTTTTGCAGGCTCAGGACACAACACTCCTCCCCCCTAAATGGAATATTCCTGGTACACACCCAGGTGTACTATTCACTGGCAGGAGTGTTATACAGTCCAGTAATCAAATGCAATGAGCCTGTAAAATTGGGTCTGCCTTCAGACAAACCCCCTTCACTTTCAGTGATGCCTGAATGTTTCCGAAAATCAAAAAATATTACAACATTCTATCCGAATGCTTCCTGTATTCAGAGTCCCCCTGAAATTCCTTATTGACTTGACAGCAACTTCACAAATTCCCTAAGATGTTTGGGTGGGCACTTGGCCCGCTGCGACCTTCTAAGGCCCGAAGGGATTGCTGGCCCACCTGCTCGCCTACCAGGCAAGGCAGGCCAGGGTGTTGCTGCCTTTCATTCCCAGGTGACCCCGGTGAGGGTGCCTGGCCTACCTGCTCGCCTACCAGGCTAGGCAGGCCAGGACTTTGCTGCCCTGAATACCTGGTTGACCCACCCATCTGCTGGCTGGCTGGACCCTCTAAGTCCAGACCAGCATACCTTGGAGGGGTGGAAGTCCCTGTATCCACAATGGATCCTTCTTGGGAACACTGTCCCTCGAACCCAAGGCCAGCAGATGGAGAGTGCTGGGTACTGGAAGTGCCTCAGTACCCAGTGGCCTCCGAGCACCTGCCCAAGGTGCCAGAGTCAGGAGTCACTTCTCTGGCAACCCCCCTTGCTGATGACCTCCTTTTGGGAGCAATTGCGGAATTGGACAAGTGCCCCTGTTGGAATTCTTCTTCTCTTGCAGTTTGTGGATTGTTTGGATACCCCCGGTCAGTCTCCCTGTCTGGAGCACTATCTGACATATATGAATACTGTGGATACCCCAGGTGTGACTCCCTGTCTGGAGTGATGATGGATGTGTGGGATGACCCCCTATCCTGTGAATTCCTGTCAGGAGCACTTGTGGAACCCTGTGATGACTCCCCAATAGCCTCAGCAGCAGCTAGTGATGACCTGTGAAACTGATCCCCAGAATGCATGTTATGGTCCTCCTCCCCCCCAGAGCAGAGCCAGGAGTGGAAGAGTGAGAGTCCAGTCTCCAACGCAGTTGTTCTATGTGTCTGTGCAGAACATGGCCATCTTCCAAGGCCACTTCATATGACAAAGGCCCTGAGATCTTGCAGACCACAGCTGTGACCCAGAGATAACCAGGCCCATAGTTTCTTGCCCAAACTGGATCGCCCACCTGGAGTCTCCTAGGTGCTCGTGGTTGTGACACCTGTGAAGCCACCCGGTCAGAGTGCAGCCTGTCCAGTTTAGTGATGAGGCAGCGACCCCAGCGGAGTTCAGCGGGGCTCTTCCCTGTGGCACTGCATGGTGTGGTGCGATGTGCAAGATGGAAATCTGCTAACCTGTGATGCCAGTTACTATAAATCAGTTTCTTGAGGGCATCTTTGGTTGTGCGCATCCTCCTCTCTGCCAGCCCGTTGGAAGATGGATGAAAGGGAGCCAAAGTTGCATGGCGGATCATGTTGGCCTGGAGAAAAGCTTGGAACTCAGAAGAGGTAAATTGAGGGCCATTGTCTGAAACCAGAACATCTGGAAGGCCGTGTGATGAAAAAATTTTTCTCAACACTTGGATGGTCCTGGCAGTAGTAGTGGAGGAAACAGGAACAATCTCTAGCCACTTGGAATGGCTGTCAACAACATCCAGGAAGAATTGCCCCTGAAAGGGCCCAGCGTAATCTATATGCACCCTAGACCATGGGGTTTGAGTTTCCTCCCACCTATGTACTGGGGCCTGAGGCATTTCAGGCCTAGACTGTTGGCACACTTGACACCCGTGCACCTGAGCCTCGATGGCTTTATCGAGGCCAGGCCACCAAAGATGGCTGTGCACAAGCGCTTTCATCCTGACTATACCAGGATGTCCCTCATGCAGAGAGATCAAGATTCTAGACCTCAATGAGGCTGGGATCACTATCCTGCTTCCCCATAACAGGCAACTCTTAAAGGTCGACAACTCATGCTTCTTGAGCCAGAAGCTTTGGAACTCAGTATCAGGGCACTTGTCAGGACACCCTGCCAACACCCATGTCAGCACGCATGTAAGCGTGTTATCAGTGGCAGTTTCTGCAGCCACATCCCTAGCATTGAGGGGAGACTCAGGCAATTCCTGTATGGACAGAATATTAACAGCTGGAGCAGGATCTGGTTCTACTTGGTTCAGGGATAGTCTACTCAGGCCATCAGCATGGCCCATTTCTTTCCCAGGTTTGTGAACTAATGTATAGTCATATGCTGACAGGAAAATGGACCATCTCAGCATACGAGGATAAATGATGTGTGGGGTCTGTTTATTAGTGGTAAACAAACCCAGCAGAGGCTTATGGTCAGTATAGACTGTGAAATGGCAGCCATATAAGAAATCATGAAATTTCTTAATGCCAGCCACTATGGCCAAAGCTTCTCTGTCAATTTGAGCATAATTCCGCTCTGCAGAAGACAGAGTCCTTGAATAGTAGGCCACAGGGACCTGTGTCCCATCAGCCTTCAGATGGCTAAGTATTGCTCCCACTCCATAAGGAGATGCATCACATGCGATGCAAACAGGCTGTTGCTCATTGAAATGCGCTAAAACAGCATTAGACATGAGCAAGGCCTTAACCTCATTGAAACTCTTCTCATGGATTTTAGTCCACAGCCAAGGGGCCTGCTTGTCTAAGAGCCTATGTAATGGCTCTGCCACAGCAGCTTTATGTAGTAGGAATGCATGGTAAAAATTTAATAGCCCCAAGAAAGCTTGCAGCTCACTCTTAGACTTAGCATCTATCCTGAATCCTAAGAAGTCAGTAGAAGTGACTCCTATCTTACATTTATCTTTCTTTAGTTTAAGGCCTGCTTTTCAAAAACGAAGCAAGACAGCCCTTAATCTCTCTGCTAAATTTTGAGATGACTCCCCAGCAATGAGGATATCATCAAAATATGGACAGACCCCTGGAATACCTCGAAGTGTGCTCTCCATGACACTTTGGAATATGCCAGGGGCTACATTTACCCCAAATTGCAGTCTCTTGACCTTAAATGCCCCTCTGTGAGTTACAATAGACTGGACCTCTGCAGCTGCCTCATCAACATGTAGCTGTTGATAGGCTTGTGCCAGGTCAAGCTTCGCAAAAATACGCCCCCCCCCTTGAGGGAAGCCAGAATGTGACTTACCACAGGTACTGGATAAGCGTGCTGTTGCAGCGCCTTATTTAGTGTGCACTTGTAATCTGCACATATACGTATGTCCCCATTAGCCTTTAGAAGTGTTACTATGGGGGTTTCCCATGGACTTGAGTCCACAGGTTCCAGAATGCCCTGCTGGAGCAATTTGTCCAACTTAGCATCAATCTTACCCTTGAGGGCAAAAGGTACCCTCCTAGGTTTAACCCTGGTTGGCGTGATGTTTGGGTCTAACCTTAGTGAAATGGGAGGCCCCTTGTAGGATCCTAACTCTGAACTAAACACATCTGCAAAATCCCTGCAGACTTCTGCAAGGCTCAACGTTTGCAAATGGTGCAGCCCAGTTACCTGGATTCCTAGAGCCTCAAACTAATCAAGTCCAATAAGACTTGTACGTTCACCCCCAACAACCACCACATCTAGGAGACCCTCAAAATCCATATGCTGTACTCTAAGGGTGGCCTCCCCCTTAACACACACCATAGAATTCTGAAAATCTGTGAATATTAGATTGGATGGCCTGAGTTTAACTTGAAGGCCACTGCTGCTGCATATCTTTTTGAAGGTATTAATGGAAAAATTGGAGAGAGCGGACCCAGTGTCCAACTTCATTGATAAGGGAACCCCTTACAACCTTAAGTTAATGGACAGTTTCTTCTTAAGGGGCTTATGTATTCCTATTATCAAGATACTCCTGCACGATGCGCAGAAGCCCACCCTATGTTGGCTGGGGACCCTGGTACCTTTCAGACGCAATTCTTCGTGAGGTTGGACCTTCTGGAAACCCAAACAGATGGATGTTATGTGGCTTTGCCTGCCACATGCTCTGCAGATGGCAGAACGAAACTTGCAGTCAGCTCGTTTGTGGCGACCTCCACACCCGAAGCATTGAAGAGATGCTGGGGCCTTTTCCTGACGTTCCTACTGCCTCCTTTGAACTGGCTGGTAAAGCCTATTCACATCTTCTTCAGGATCCTCATCCGATCCTTCTCGAACGTCCTCTTGATGGACTGTAGCTGTCTCTGGAGAGCTTCTGGTGAGCCACAATGTCTTCACAGCCCCACCTGCTGCTTCCTCAGCTGTCACCTCTTGTAGCACATCTTGGAAGGAGACTTCTTCCTTACCAAAAATCTTCTGCTGCAAGTCTCTGTTCCTTAATCCACAAACGAATCTATCTTGCAGCCTCTCTTCCAGATCTTTGAACTCACAAGGCCTGGCTGCTCTCCTTAAAGCCGCAATAAAGTCTGTAGCAGATTCACCCTGCTTCTGGTCCCTCTGTTCAAATGCGTGCCTCCAAGCAATAACAGATAACCTTGGCTGGAAGCGTTCCTTCAGCAGCTTCTTCAAGTCAGTATATGCCACTGACTCCAGAGGTGCAGGGGCCACTAAGTTTTCTGCAATTTCAAAAGCTTTCTGTCCACACACACACAACAGCGTTGCAGCCTTCAAGCCATCTTCTCTAATTTGATTTACTTTGAAGTAATTCTCTACCCTTGCTACATAAGAATTCCATCTCTCTGGGTGTGAGACAAATCAGACAAACGCCCAATCTTTGCCATTCTTAGCTGCAAACTTCACCACTTGCTCCTCTGCAAACTTTTCTAAGGGAAAGGGTCCTGTAGCCGAACTCACCCTCCAGTGACTCTGTACTGGCAGGCTGGGATGCTGATTCAGATGCCGTCTTCCCTCTTCAGGACTTCTAGGTAAGTCCTCAAACCTTCCTTTTTTTGTTTGCAAAAGATCCCACCTTCGTCGCCAGTGTTAAGTCCTGGGTTCGAGTGCAATGATGAAGACACATGGCAACCTTTAACTGTTCTTTATTCATCTCTGACTATCTCACAACCAGCAGCTCACAAAAGTAAAGCAGGCTTCTTTTAAAGACGACGAACCCGAACAACGGCAAACAATGTAACTAATCATTTCTTGCCTTGTGCATGCACGCAAGGCTGGCGCCGCTCAGTCTGGTCCCGGGCAGCCAGCGTTGTGCGCATGCGCACAAGACTGGCGCCGACCAGTCTAGTCCTGGGCAGCCTTGGAATGCCCGGGACCAATGCAACGTCCCGAGTCTGCTTTTGCAGGCTCAGGACAGAACAGTACCCTTAAGACTTAGTTGGATAGTACTGTAGATGTTGTTAAGGAACAAGAAAATGGATTATTAAGACACATCTATGTTTATTCTGGGAGACTCAGCAATGAGAATTGCCCATTATTTGCTTCTTCTTAGGTAGCTTCCTTGAATGATCTACTAAGAATGAAAACCAAAACCAAAACCAGTACTTCTGGACAGCATGGATCTGAAACACCAAGAAAGTGTGCACAATCCCTTAAATTAAATCCATATGGACCTGACCTAACACAGAAAACATCTATCTTATTCTCATTTTTATTAATCCCACATGTTTGAAGTTAATGTTTTCTGCATTCCTTCACAGTGATGTTTCATTTCAGTCAAGTTATTTTTACCTTTTCAGCTTCTGTTATACACTGTATGTTCTGTTCTCTCCAACTAATAAAAATGCATTAATGTCACTTGAATTATCATTTTGGATCTTCAATGTAAACTTACAATTGGAGCTTTGCATAAATTGCTGAAAATTTTAATGTTTCTGATACAACTTCCTGAAAGTATGTACACCTTTTCCAGTTCTGCTCTAAAAAGGAAGATATTCTGGCCTTAGGAACTGAATTTCCACAAATATTTAGTGCTGGCTGGGTTTCTTTAACCCAGCAGTAACAATTATCTGGAGTTTGGAAATGTGACTTCTACTATTACCAATAAAATGGAAGCTATTCATAGCCCAATGTGGTATTTAGGCAGGCAGATCTTGGCAATTTAAAAAAAAAACACCCTCAGATAATTATAGAATAAAATTGGAAGGGACCTTGAAGGTCTTCTAGTCCAACCCCCTGCTCAGGCAAGAAAGCCTATACCATTTCAGACAAATGGTTGTCCAATCTCTTCTTAAAAACTTCCAGTACTGGAATATTCACAACTTCTGGAGGCAAGTTGTTCCAACTGTTAGGAAATTTCTCCTTAGTTCTAGGTTGCTTCTCTCCTTGATTAGTTCCATCCATTGCTTCTTGTCCTGCCTTCAGGTGCTTTACAAAATAGTTGATTCCCTCTTCTATGTGGCAACCCCTGAAATATTGGAACACTGCTATCATGTTACCCCAGCCCTTCTTTTCATTAAACTAGATATACCCAATTCCAGCAACCGTTCTTTTTAATGTTTTAGCCTCCAGTCCCCTAATCATCTTTGTTGCTATTCTCTGCACTCTTTCTAGAGTCTCAACATCTTTTTACATTGTGGCACCCAAAACCAGATGCAGTATTCCAAGTGTGGCCTTACCAAGGCATTATAAAGTGGTATTAACACTTCACATAAACTGTGTTGGCTTTTTTGGCAGCTGCAATATACTGCTGGCTCATATTTAAATGACCATCCACTAGGACTCCAAGATCCCTCTCACAGTTACTACTATTAAGCTAGGTACCATCTATATTATACCTGTGCATTAAGTTATTTTATAAGTTCCTTTTCACCAGTTTTCACAAACTGGAAACTCTTTGTTAACGGTACGAGAAAAGGGTTTTAAAATTAAAAAAAACTGGCACTGAAATAATTTTTCAGATGGAATAAGATAACTCCAGTGATAAAGAACATAAATATGGGACTTCTCTAGAATGAGATGGGACGCTGGGGAATGAATCTCCCTTCCCCAAGCCTGATTTCTACCAACTGGGGAGTCCAATAGGACTGAAAGTCGCCCCATAGAGGTGACTGGCCAAAGGGTGAAACTTTGGAGATCGTGGTCTGCCAGAGGCAGCTGATCGTCAGAGACAACTAATTTTAAAGCGGAAGGCAAAACAGCTGATGTGGGTGAGACTATTTTCCTTATCTCTCTACAAGTGAAAATAACGGTTCTGGGAAACAGCATTCAAAAGCAAAATCCCAAAGCTCCAGGGAAGGGGCAGATTTTTTTCCTTACCCTTCCCTCCTGAACTATAAGCGGCAGTTTAAGCTTTGGGGAAATTAAAACGGACTTATAACAATATTGTGAAGATGACTGAGGCATAAAAGGAGGATAACTTGGAAAACGTTTGGATTTATAAATCTTTTGTTTGTTTGTTTATTCCTTGTTTAGAAACCATCCAGTTTTAACTTCTTAAACTTTTTTTAAAGTATGGTGGGAATAGACATCTAATGACATCTAGTGGCAAAACTGAGAACTACATGCAACCTTGCTTTTCTTTTTCCTTGTCTTTATTTTACTGAGTTGGCCTGATTGGAGCAAAACCTGGCTATATACCCAGACATAGCTTATAATTTAAACATTTTGGTGACCTTGGAATTTAAAGTCCTGAAGATTGTGGCTAAAAAAGAAATACTCTTTTTGGATTGCCCTGTCCTATAGGATGGATTACAATTATAAATAAAAACTGTGTTTGAAGTCATCAAACTTCCCTGGATTACAAATACAGCTTGACCTGGAATTTTTATAAGCTGTTTTGAAAGAGTGAATAACAAGAATTCCTTCAAACAGAATACTTTGGATTACAAATTTTGGTATTTTTTCTCCCCCCCCTTTTCTTTTTTCCCTTTTCCTCTTTTTTACCATTTACTATTTTTATTGTTTATCTCTCCTATTTGTTAGGAACCTATTGGATTATAAATTTTGACTTGGTGGATTACAACATATGATTTAAAGATAAAGATGAGCACTCCTAACTTATCTAAAGTTGGGGAAAAAAGGATCTTCTGCTCCCTCTTCGGCTACTGCAAGTCCAGTCTATCAGAGATCAATTGATACAATGCTTCAACAAGAAAAGGATAATACCTTCCAAAAGGACACTCAAGAGACCCTACAAGCAATTCAAGAGGCAATCGCTACTCACATGGCGGTCACAACAAGAAACTATGAGGAGTTGAAAAGTGATTTTGATAAAATGAATAAAAAAATTAACAATATGGATTCTCAATTTGAAAATTTTAAACAGATGATCACAGATAATCAACAAAAAATTCAAAAAATAGAAGATAAATCAACTGAGGTTGACCAGAAACTAGAAGTTTTTAAAGATGAAAATCAGAAGTTGATCCAAATAAATGGAGAACTAGAAGACCCGATAGCTGGGATGGAGATGGAAAGAGCCTCATACTTTTTAAGATTTCAAAATATAATGGAAGATAAGGAAGAGGATCTCCTAGGCTTGATAATGGAATTATTGGCAGACACATTAGGAACTGGGAAACAGCAAATGGAAGGAGAATTAGACCAGATCTATCGAGTCAACTCAAACTAGGCAGCAAGAATTGTATTTGCCCAACATTGGAAAAATGAAAATTTACCAGCTGAAGAAGTACTAATTAAGAAAATTTTAGAGTTTGCAGAAATGGATAGATTGACTTTAAAGATAAAAGACAAAGAAGATTCAGTCTATTTTAGAACATGGGATAATTTCTATCAATGGCTAAAAAAATGAGTTGGAGAGAAAGGAATGTGATATGTAATTTTGAATATATATTAGCAAGAAGAAGGCTATTGAGCAATTAATTAACATATTGTTTATGATAATTAACTAGTATCTATTATTGTTTGTTAAACATATGAACCCAGACATTGTGCTGTTTGCTAAATATTGAGAATGTTATTTGGAAAAACCCCAACCCCAACCCTAATCCTAACCCCAACCCAAATCCCAACCCTAACCTCGACCCCACCTTATTCCTAACCCTATACAAACTAATAAAATCTATACAAAAAAATAGAACGCGATGGGAAAATCCTGCTTAGTTCTTTCATCATAGTTATCATACTAATACAATACTAAAAAAATAACACCTGGCAAATCTTACAGTTGGGAAACATCCATTCACATTTTTATAAAAACTCAGAAATATTTCCACTCAAATGCTTTTACAGAGCATATCATAAGTTTTCCCCTTTTGTTTCTCAACATATTTGAGAAGGAGGTGAATAACTATAACATTTATCTGATATAATATAGGGTTTCCTGCCTGAGCAAGGAATTGGACCATGAGACCTCCAAGGTCCCTTTCAAATCTGTTATTCTGCAACTAGTATTGAATAAGGTTCAGATCATAGAAAGAACCTTGAGGTGTATTGGCCATAAAGTCTGAGAGAAAGAAGGAATGAAGGACGTGGGTCAGAGTAAATTATTCAATTATAACGAAATGTATTACCAGCAGTTTAAAATATCAAAGGGAACATGGAAAAGGATCACAAAACATCTGTTACAAACCCTAAATGTCAACCAGAAAACGACACAATGTCACACAATAAAAGGAAATACAAAATTGATCCAAAAGGAGAACACATATATTAAGTTGTGGAATTCATTAGCATAATAAGACAAGCTGATTTACTTTGATGACTTTTAAAGAGGGTCTAAAAATCAATTCACTCAAAGACTATTAATTAAAGAATCACTGGGTTTTTTTGTGGGTGGAAAAAGCATGCCTTCAAATGTCAGCTGATAGGGAACATAGTAATAATAATAGTAGTAGTAGTAGTAGTAAAGTTGGAAGGGACCTTGGAGGTCATTTAGTCCAACCCCCTGCTCAGGCAGGAAACCCTATACTATTTTGGACAAATGGCTGTCCAGTCTCTTCTTAAAAACTTCCAGTGTTGGAGCATTCACCGCTTCCGGAGGTAGGTTGTTCCACTGGTTAATTGTTCTAACTGTCAGGAAGTTTCTCCTTAGTTCTAGGTTGCTTCTCTCCTTGATTAGTTTCCACCCGTTGCTTCTTGTCCTGCCTTCAGGCACTTTGGAAAATAGCTTGACTCCCTCTTCTTTGTGGCAGCCCCTGAGATATTAGAACACTGCTATCATGTCCCCCCTCATCCTTCTCTTCATTAAACTAGACCAGCGGTTCTCAACCTATGGGTTGCGACCCCATTTGGGGTCGAACGACCGTTTCGCGGGGGTCGCCGGACACCATGGTCCGCCATTTTGTGTTTTTTTTATCACGCGTGCACCGCGCATGTGCGGATCGGCCCGTCATGGTCCGCCATTTTGTTTTTTGTTTTGTTTTGTTTTTTTTCATCGCGTGCGCGCCGTGTATGCACAGTTCAGGCCGTCGCGTGCGCCGCGCATGCGCGGATCGGCCCGTCGCTGTCCGCCATTTTCTTTTTTTGTTTTTGTTTTTTTTTTGTCGCGCGCGCCGCACATGTGCGGTTTGGGCCGTCGTTCACGCGCCGCGCATGCGCGGATCGGCCTGTCATGGTCCGCCATTTTGTTTTTTTGTTTTTTTTATCATGCGCGCGCGTGCGTCGGGGTCGCGCCACGCATGGACGGTGCAAGTGGGGTCTCAACTTGAAAAAGGTTGAGAACCACTGAACTAGACATACCCAATTCCATCAGCCATTCCTTATATGCTTTAGCTTCCAGTCCCCTAATCATCTTTGTTGCTCTTCTCTGTACTCTTTCTAGAGTCTCAACATCTTTTTTACATCGCGGTGACCAAAACTGGATGCAGTATTCCAAGTGTGGCCTTACCAAGGCATTGTAAAGTGGTATTAACACTTCACGTGATCTTGATTCTATCCCTCTGTTAATGCAGCCTACCATTGTGTTGGCCTTTTTGGCAGCTGCAGCACACTGCTGGCTCATATTTAGGTGATTGTCCACTAGGACTCCAAGGTCCCTCTCACAGTTACTACTATTGAGCAAGGTACCCCCTATACTATACCTGTGCATTTGTTTTTTCTTGCCTAAATGTAGAACCTTGCTTTTTTCACTATTGAATTTCATTTTGTTAGATAGTGCCCAGTGTTCAAGTCTGTCCAGATCCTTCTGTATCTTAAGTCTGTCTTTTGGAGTGTTGGCTATTCCTGCCAGCTTAGTGTCATCTGCAAATTTGATGAGTTCCCCATCTATCCCCTCGTTCAAATCATTGATGAAGATGTTGAAGAGCACTGGGCCCAGAACAGAGCCATGGGGCACCCCTCTACACACTTCCCTCCATGTAGATGCAGTTCCATTGAGGACCACTCGCTGAGTATGGCCGGTCAGCCAGCTATGGATCCATCTGGTGGTGATACTGTCTACCCCACATTTTTCTATCTTGTCAAGTAGTAGGTTGTGATCTACTGTATCAAATGCCTTACTGAAGTCCAAGTAAATTATGTCCACAGCATTCCTCTGATCCACCAATTTTGTCACTTGGTCAAAGAATGCAATAAGATTTGTCTGGCATGATCTATTTTTGACAAACCCATGTTGGCTTTTAGTAATGACTTTGCTTGCCTCTAGGTGTTCGCTGATTTGTTGTTTGATTATCTTTTCCAGGATCTTCCCAGGTATTGAGGTCAGGCTGATAGGTCTGTAATTTCCTGGGTCCATTTCTTTTCCTTTTTTGAAGATGGGAATTACATCAGCTCTTTTCCAGTCCTCTGGTAGTTCCCCTGTGCTCCAGGATCTTTGAAAAATATAGTTCAGTGGTTCTGAGATCACACCTACCAGTTCCTTGAGAACCTTGGGGTGTAATCCATCTGGTCCTGGTGATTTGAACTAGTACATGAGAGTTGTGTCTCCTGTTTTTGAGACACCTCACTGTCCACTGAGAAACAATAGTAAATTTTGGTTCTCCAAACATACATTATCTGTATTCAGTAAAAATTACTCTGGAGAAGACTCCCATATGTAATCCTGCTACATTGAACTCTTTACTGAAGAGAGATGTTGTATATAGAAATTAGGGTCTTTATATTGTTCAGTGTTGTAAAGTTTGATTTTTCTATTACAGATGATTGGCTGGTCTCTTGAGGGTCTTGGGAAGCAGCTGGAATATATTTTCATTATGATTTTCTGTAGATTGGGAACTGCTGATTGCCATCACCAGCTTCTGACCTTAGACTCCCTTTTTCTGTTTTTCTTTAATCCCCATGTATGTTCAACATTTGTGTCCTTTTCCAATGAATCAAATGTTTTGTTCTGTGACTCCTGTGTTTAGAGTCTAAAACATATCCCATCTTATGGCATAAAGCATTTTCACTATGGCTGGAAGCTGCTGGACAAAGATTTGTGTTATGACAGTAGTAGTTCAGTAAATGAAATATCCAGCTTCTTAAGATGTCCTGTGGGAGGGGAAAACTGGTAGAAAGTTAGGCATCATATTTGACAGTGAGAGGTACTATTGTTGGTATGGTCCAGTCAATCCTTAAGGGGGTTCTGAGCAGATGGATGTTCCAGAAGAAGATAAGAGGCTTCTTAACTGAGGAGAACTAGGAGGCATTTGCCAGAAAGCAGCATGATAACTGGTAACAGTAGAAAGTGTGAAATGGTGACACCCATGTTATCGTAGGCCAATATGAAACCTTCAAGCCAAATTTTCCGTTAGTGGTAGCTATGTTGCAATGAAAATATTGTTCTAAGGTGGCATTTGTTCTCTGTATAGATTATTGGCAGAGGATGGATAGAGTTTATATTAAAAAGCTGAAACAAAACTTTCCAAACTTACATGCCATGAGAAAACATACAACTTGATCTTAATGCAAAACTGTCAAGGAGAAGAAGATGGGTCTTTTTAAATACAAATGACTGGTTAGTTAAAAATTGCTTCCTCAAGTAAAATTGTACACTTAACCAGTTTTGTGTTATACTTTTTCTTTTCCTTGGGACATATCTTCATTTAAAGTTTTATTTAAAGTGCTGTATTAGGCTGAATACTTTGGTCCAGTCACTCTCATTCAGCTCAACTTATCTCAAAGGGTTGTTGTTGAGGCAGTGGTGGGATTCAAATATATGAACAACCGGTTCTCTGTGTGGATGCCACTTCTGGAGGTCCATTCTGGGCCTGGGCAACAAAAAATTAGCCACTGGTTCTGCTGAAGTGGTGCAAACCAGCTGAATCCCACCACGGTGTTGAGGGAAAAAATAGGAAGAAGGAGTATTAGAATGTTTGCCTCCTTGAGTTATTTATTTAAATAAAAAAGGTGGGATAACAAAATACAAAACCGGTACTGATCAATTAAACCTCTTTAATTCCAGTCACATCCTGACCTACAGCATCCTCTCTCAGTGAAGCTGTCTGGCATGTTACAAAATTAGCACATTAATATAAATCTGAGATGGTCTGAATGAAAAAGGAGAGTTGTTCATTTTACATCTTATCTTAAGGTAATTATAAATCCTGCATAATACTATTAAGAAAAACATCTGAAATCAGGAAATTTGCTTCGATGTTTATCATACTTGTCCAAAACCCCTCTATAATACAGTTAGTGGTGCAGTGCAGTTGTTCCAACAACAGCTGCACCACACTGTGGAGTTTTTGACTCAATGATGGTACAGCATCTTGGCTAGCTGCCCCACTAAGTCACTTCACCCCACTCCTTTGGAGCACAAGTAGCTCATACAACAAAATTAAAAAAATGTGCTATTGGAGATGTAGTGGAATAGAAAAACATCAGCTTGGTTATTCACCCAAGACACTAATGTGAGTCAGGACTTGAGCAGCTATTGCCCAAAAGTCTTCAGCAGAAACCAGCATACTTTCTTCCTTCACTTACTCTCCCCTCACTCATAATACCGTTTCTCTGTTTTTTTCTACAAGGCTTCACGCTGACCTTAATCTTACAGTTGCAGAGAGTTTCTTTATCTCTTCACCATTATGGAAAAAGAGTGAACATCCTCAAATCAGATATATTACAAAGTTTGGATTTAAGCTTATTTAGCTAAATATATATCCACATATCATCAAAACAATTAAAAAAATGAAAATTAGAATATTTTGGACCTGCGATGCGACACGCAGAAAATACGGCATACTCCATTTAATCCTCAAGGGAAAGATTGAAGGCAAATGAGGTCTAGGCAGAAGAAGAACATCGTGGCTTCAAAATCTTAGGGATTGGTTTGGACAAAACTCAGTAGCACTTTTTCGTGTGGCTGCTGATAAAAACAGGATCGCCAACATGATCGCCAGTGACCAATAACGGATATGGCACAACAAGAAGAAGAAGATATCCACATAAGTTTACATCTAAATGGTCTGGCTGTCTTTGATAGCTCCAATAAATTTTGTTTCTTTGGACAAGACAAGACCTGCTATTTGTAATTCAGTAATATCCTATCAAAATTTAAAGACACTGCAATTACTTTTGCTGTGGTCAGAACTCTCAAGTCTAGTAGTTTACATTAATAATATTTAAGTAAGTTTTATAATGACAGTCAGTTTGGTGAGGTGGTTAAGGAATCACGCTAGAAACTAGGAGAATGTGGCTTCTAGTTCTACCTTAGGCATAAAGCCAGCTGAGTGACCTTGGGCCAGTCAGTCTGAGCCCTAGGAAGAAAGCAATGGCAAAGCATTAATGAAAAATCTTGCCAAGAAAACTGCAGGGACTTGTCCAGCAGTCTCTGAGAATCAGACACAATTGAATGGAGGAAAAATAAAATGTTATAAACAATTGCAGTTCTTGTTTCAGCCTATTCAAATATTGGTATTCTTTCAACTTTAATCTTTGAAATGTGTAATACTCATCTGAGGCACTCTAATTTAAAATGTACAAATAGCAAAGGAATTACACTTTTATTGTTTCTGAACCTGAATATTGTCTTTTTTCTCTAATCAAAAACACTCTCAAATAATTATTTATTTGTTTCTAATTATTCATTAGAAATAAAGAGTTCTACCTCTATCCCTTCCTTAGCGTACAATGCTTGGTGAGTAAAGCCAAATATTTTCACCAGCATAAGCTTAAAGCTTAATTTTTTTCTTCAGAAATTCAACAAAAAGATATTGATCTAATAAATTCTAGGCATGAGATTTAGCTGAAACCTAAGTGCAATAACAACATAGCAAATTTTGAAATAGATTTTCATTATTCCAAGGTTAAGTGGATGAGTTCACGAATATGTGTGTAATCAAGATATTTTTGAGAGGTGTTGCAGATAGCTGCTCTGTGTCTACTGCAAGTGGAAGAGAAAAAAACCTTGGTGGAGAGAAAAAGGAATTGAAATTTAGATCCAGCAGCTGACAAGTGAGCTTTTAAATCACAGGAATCCTAAAAACATCATAATTGTTTACGCTAATAATGCTGTCTTAAGCCAGGTGATAAGACTGGGAAATATGGTTTGAGGATAGAGATTCAGTTCTGCCAATCATTCCTCAGCTTTTTTCATTGTTACCAAGCTTCTCATTTTTGAGATATTTGCTTAGCTGACTTGTTACAGCAACTACCTTATTTTATAGAAACCACTGATTAGTAAACCTCTTATAATTCTGTTTCAACTCTTAAGAATCAACTTCAGCATATTCATAGAACAGTGTATTCTTTATGAAAAAGTATTCCCTTTTTAATACTTTCCCACAGTATATCTGTCTAAATTTCACCAAGGGTATTTCCACAAAATGAACATTATTATAAATGATTAATATAAAATACATATAATAAATATAAAATATAAAATGTATTATATAAATTATTATAAATGTCCTCAGTCCGTTAAATTGGGGGCACTAAAAGCAATAGCAGCATTTAAAGGTGTGAATCTTGCAAATCTTAGCATTGATTATTTTATAATTAGCATGATCCATCTTTCATATAACCTGTATGACAATTTTATACTAGTGTTATAAAATTTAATTCCTTATTCCCAATATATATTAATGTGTGGGTTACCCATGCTAGGCTCTTATAAGATCTGTTTTTTGAATCTTATTCCAGATTTGAGAACATATTCTCATCAGACTATAGTTCTTCTGGAGTCAGTCAGACTATTTCTGAAGCTCCAGTTCAGCCATGGAAGCCAACTGGGTGGTCGCTACATACTCCTAGTCATTTCCTGCTAATGTCACAAATCATTTCCAATTTATGAACATGTTATTTTAAGCTCCCATAAGGCATTGTTTGTCTTGTCTTCTTTTCCACATGCTCTCTCCTCTGTGCTGAGAATGCAGACTAGAAAAGGGTAAGTGAAACTAAGTAATGATGGAATGCTTGTGGTTAACAAAGCAAAATAGATCATTTCATTGTTACATCTCTCTCTATTCTTAAAGGAAAAAAAATGAACATGCCATTATTCTTCCATCCCCAACATATAACATTAAAAACCCACTGAGCTCTCCAATGTATATATACTAAAATATCTTACCATGGCTCAATTTTGCTTTGCATGCAGATCTTTGCAAAGATTTGTTACCATGGCTAATCCAGTTGAAAAAAGTTTGCTTTTTATAATGTTTATAGTAATGTATGAAAATTAATGAGAAAACTGGACATTGGAGCTTTATTCCAAAGTAGAGTTTTTTAAAAATAAAATCAATACATTTGCTTCTAAATATTTACAGTATTTATTTTTTGTTATTTAAATATTTTACATTAAAATTTGAATGTGCATTTTATCTCTAAAAAAGAATTAAAGATTTTTATTTACATGATAAAAACTTTACCCACAATATTAAAACTGATCTAAGAAACAGAATACGCACTACTATATGTATTTTAGATATTCAGATATCCATAAATCTTACATAAAATACATAAAGCTGTATAAGAAATAGTAGCAAACAGAAAATAAAGAAAAAATAGAAAGCTAACAAAATCCAATTTATACCAACATTATTCACTTCATTTCTACATGCTCTTTTATCTATACAGACCATTCTTGCTTTTCCCATTTCAAAACACTTTCATATATTGCCTTTTTTTGCCTTTTTGATTTTTAGGATCTAATTAATTCTATAAAACAATGATTTATTTAACTTCTTTCCGCTTGATGCATACACTCTTTTATTCATATACTTATTTTAGTACTTCAGTCTATGGTAATTTTTGTACATAATTCTATAGGAATCACTTGTATTTATACTCAGTATACATTCATTCACAATCCACTTATTCTTCACTGCATCTTTGCTTAGCCCATACTTCTTAAGGTATTTCTTCAGCTCTCCCATTCTAAGAGACACTGCCTAGAAGGGAGCAAGATCCCCTTCCAAGTATGGGCAGATCATAAAAACTTAGAAGTTCTAAAGACACCTAGGAAGTTGTTTCCCAAACAAGCAAGGTGGGCCCAGCACTTCCACTAGTTCAGTTTTACTCTCCACTACTTGCTGGGGGGGAAAAAAAATTCCTAGCTGATGTTCTATCTAGGATGCTGCAATATAACAGCACCAAAGCAGAGGTAGTCAAATCTCTATTACCAACCCAGCAATTGGCAGCACCAGTCGTTATGAGATCAAAGAAGAGAACCCCCCACCCAACTGGACGGCACTGCCTCAACAGTGTTCAAACAGGCTCTGGAATTAGATGAATGGTTCTTAGAGCACAAGAATCTCTGCTCAATGTGGGATGGACTGACGTGAATGGGAGGAAAATTGTATGTCCCAGCCACGCAAAATCTAAAAACTATGCAGGCCTCCCACGATTCAAACTAAATTATTATATAAATCCTAATAAACATTTAACTATATGATAAATACAATTTCTTAAATTGATATTTCCCTTGAATATAATCTATCCATTTTTTCCAGTCCAACATATATTTTTCATTTGAGTGATCTTTCAAATATGCAGATACTTTAGCCATTTCCACCAAATTTATAACTTTCAAAGTCCATTCCTCGATAGATGGTAATTCTGGCTTCTTCCAATATTGTCCAACCAACAATCTCGCTGCTGTAATCAAGTTCAAAATTAAGTTCATCTCTATGGTGGTACAGTCCTTTATAATACCTAATAAAAACAACTGTGGTGAGAATTCAATACGTTTTTTCAAAATATTTTGCATTATCCACCATATTTTTATCCAAAAAGCCTTAATTTTTCTACAGGTCCACCATACATGAAAATATGTAGCCTCCGTACAATCACATCTCCAACAATTAGGTTTAAAATTAGGGTACATACATGATAATTTCTTCGGATCCAAATGCCATCTATAAAACATTTTATAAAAAATTTCTCTTAAATGTTGTGCTTGTGTAAATTTTACATTTTTCACCCAGATCCTCTCCCAAGTTTCCATCATAATTGGTTGTCCAAAATTTTGTCCCCACTTTATCATATAGTCCTTAACTAATTCAGTCTCAGAATCAATTTCTATCAATACATTATACAATCTTTTGATATGCATTGGCCTTTGATCTCTAATTTGTTTAATTAAATTTTCATCTATTTGAGATAAACCCATATCGGATTTAGTCGAAATTGTTTTATATATATGCTGTGAGCCGCTCCAAGTCCTCGGAGAGGAGCGGCATACAAATCCGAATAAAATAAATAAAAATAAATAAAAAATATTCAAATCTTTTTTCCATCTAGACTGCAATTGTAAGTATTGAAGCCAAGTAAGGGTTATTCCTTCCTCTCTTAAAATATTCAAAGACTTCAATAATAAAAGATTCCCTTCTTTAATCAGGAGTTTCTCATAAGACACCACATCTTGTAATTGTACTCTATTTATATTCTCTATTGCGTGTCTGGGAACCGTCCAAACAGGAATCTTATCATTTAATTTATACTGATATTTTTTCCAAACACGCAGCAAAGCATTTCTCAATAGGTGCTCTTTGAAAATCCTATCCACCTTTTTATCATAAACTAAATATGCATGCCAACCATATAATAAACCGTACCCTTCAATATTCAATATTCTATCATTAGAATAATAAATTAATAATAAATTAACCCAATCACTTATCACTACTAAAACAGCAGCGTGATAATATAACTTAAAATTAGGCATTTTCAAACCACCTCTTTCCCTTGTATCCTGAATAATTTTTAATTTGACCCTCGGTTTCTTGCCACTCCAAATAAATCTATTGATACCCTTCTGCCACTCCTCCAAATTCGCATCTTTTTAAAGTATAGGTAACATTTGAAAAAGAAATAAAAATTTAGGCAATACATTCATTTTAACTGCTGCTATCCTACCCAACATAGATAATTGTAATTTCTTCCATTTCTCCAACTCTATTTGTGTCTTATTCCACAAAACTTCATAGTTATTTTTATACAACTTCCCATTAGAGGCTTCTATGTCAATTCCTAAATATTTAATTTTTTTAACTATCTCACATCCCGTTATTTTTTCCAATTCCTGTTTTAAATTAGTATTTAATTTTTTAACTAACATCTTTGCCTTAGATATATTTAATTTAAACCCTGATACCCTACCATAATTTTTAATTATCTCCATCAATCTCTTGGCTGATTGTATTGGTTGAGTCAATGTCACAACCAAATCATCAGCAAAAGCACGTAATCTATAATCTTGTTGTCTAATCTTTATACCTTTTAAATCATCTGCTCTTCTTATCCTATTCAATAAAACTTCTAAAGTTAAAACAAACAACAAAGGGGATAATGGACATCCCTGTCTGGTACCTTTCTCTATATTAAATAAATCTGTTAAATCACCATTCACAATAATCTGTCCTGTTTGTTTCTGATAAATCGCCGATATGGAGTTAATAAACTGATCCCCCATTTCCATCCGAGCAATCAATTTTTTCAAAAACAACCAATTCAATCTATCAAATGCTTTTTCCGCCTCCAAAACCATAAGAACTGCGGGCACCTGAATGTGCATCTCCAAATATTCTAATATATTAATAAGTTGTCTAACATTGGCTTTCATCTGTCTCCCTTGTAAAAAACCGGTTTGGTCTGAATGAATTATTTGTTGTAAAACTGTCATTAATCTATTAGTCATTACTTTTGCAAAAATCTTGTAATCCGTATTCAGCAATGAAATAGGTCTAAAATTTTCTGGTTGAGCATTATCTCTTCCCTCTTTGGGAATCAAAGAAACATAGGCTGTTTTCCATGAAGGTGGAACCTGACCACCCTCTTGTATATTAACAAATAGCTCTCTAAGAGGTTCCACCATTTCCATTTGAAGGTGCTTATAATAAATTGACGTTAACCCATCAGTCCCAGGAGATTTTCCCATTTTCAATTGTTTAATCACTGAAATTATTTCTTCTGATGTAATCAATGTGTTTAATCTATCTCTTTGTTCATTGCTGATTACCAATACATTTTCATTTTGCAAAAAAGTATCTATCTCATTCTCTTTTATCTTCTCTTCAGCGTATAACTTGGAATAATATTCTAAAAAAGCTTTCTTAATAATTTCTTGTTGAAACACTTCCTTCCCTTTATATTCTATTTTTTCAATTATACGGGATTTTTGTTTTTTCCTTAATATATAAGCCAACCATCTGCCAGGCTTATTAGAATTAAAAAATGTATTATGTTTTGCATATTGTATATTCCTAGCAACTTGGTCTGTCATCAACAAATCAAATTGTTTCCATAAAACCTTAATCCCCTCTCTGATATTTTTATCATCTGGTCTCTTTATTAATAAATTGCTCTTTCTTTCTTATTTCCTCTTCTAACTCCTTCCTTTTTTCCTCTTGTTTACGTCTATACCTTTTATTCATATCAATTAAAATCCCACGCATATACGCTTTACTAGCATCCCATACCATTTCTATTGTTGTATCCTTATGCAAATTTAACATAAAAAATTCCTTCAAAACATTTTTACATTCATTCACATTTGTATCATATTTAAACAAGTTTTCATTAAGTCTCCAAGATCTTTTAGGTCTCTGTCCTTCCGTTAATTCCATCCAGACCGGATTATGATCTGTTAAAACTTTGGGTAGGATTTTCACCTTCTTTAAACTAAGAAGAAAATCACTTGAAGTCAATATAAAGTCAATTCTAGAAAATGACTGATGTCTATCAGAAAAGAAAGTAAATTCTTGCTCTTTACCATTTCTTTCTCTCCATATATCTATCAAGTCAAAATCATCCTTTATGTCAAAAAAAGATTTAGGCAACTTAGAACGTGTCTGAGGAATTGGTAATATCTTCTTTTTGTCTAAACCAATATCTATAACACCATTCCAATCTCCCATTAAAATACAAGACCTATAATCAAATTGTAATAACTTTTTATGTATTAACTTGTAAAATTTTCCTTGTTGTTGATTTGGTGCATGGACTTGCTTTTTCTTGACTCTTGGCCCTTGGCTTCTTTTTTTTTTTTTTTGGATTCAGGACTTGTCTTGGGGACAAGTTATATTATACTGCTCCTCCTTTATTGTGTTATTTAACACAATGAAGTCAAAGAAAAGGTGCAGATCCCTTACTGACCTGGTTCCTCAACCTTCTTTGAAGCAATCCAAGATGAAAGACTTTGTTTTGGCTCGGCCTCTTTGTTTGAAAACTCCTGCTCCTTTTTTTTCTGTCTGCTTCTGGTTATGGCAATCCTTCAATGGTTGAGGGTGTCACCCCTCAAGTTGAGAACAAAGGCTCCCCTAAAGCTACGGTCCCCAATCGATCTTTAAACGAGCCCACCCTTACAGAACCTCTGGCTCAGCAATGTTTCCTGGTTGCAGATACAACAGCGAGCATACAGCTCCAGCTTGATAAAATAATAAGTACTCTAAATTATTTAGTTTCTTGGGTTGCCAGTGGTAGTGCTGGGCCGGCTGCTCGGCATTCCGATGCGGTAGCAGGGCCTCCCTTGTCAAGCCTCAGCAAAAGATCTGCTCAATGTAACCCTATCAACAGTTCAAACTCTATTTCCCTAGATGCAAACAGTCACCTGGTTTTACAGCCAAAACAGGTGGCCCTAAATATCAATCCTATTAATGGCTACTTGCCGCACTGGGGCTCAATACGACTGGCAAGGGGTCATATACCACAGCTATTGGGGTTGGAAGCTGATGATTTGAAGAAGGTTGAATTTTTACCCTCCTCTATATACTGCACTCGAGTGTTACTTAGTTTTGACAATTCTAACACCCCCAAACTATTCTTCAGGAGAAGATCTCTACTAAGGTCTTTCAGCATTTTGCCAAGAAAAGTCTTCAAAGATATGTCGACTAAGCCTCTTTTAAGCAATCAACCACCTGTGAGTGTTAGGAGATTTACTGCCCCTAAAAGATCTTCAGTAGCACATGCTAATGTGCCAACCTTGAACGTCACCTCTGATGTTAATCCATCTACTAAATATACATCTATGCTTGTAAAATCTCCTGATGGTGCTCTCTCTGATGGGGTTTTGACTGATCTTCCTACTGTCAATCAAACCAACCCCCCCTCAGCGAGTAACTTCTCATCAGGATCCTTGCCTTGCCTTGATCAGCTGGGAAGAAATGGTCTCAAAAGAAGCAACATCAGCCCAGGGTATTCAAGGCTTCTTAGCGAATAAGCCCTAGGCCAGTGACTCTGGGATTCCATCTATTCATGTGACTGATTTATCTCAAGATAATTTCTGGAACCAGGAGGAGATACAGCTCTTCGACGCCTTTCATGCGCTCCCACATTCAGAAAGGGCCCAAATTATTAAGCGTCTGGCTGCAGTTAAAGCCAAGCTTTGGAGTCTCTCACTACCTGATAAGGATTTCCCTGGATTCCAGGGAGCCCATACTGATTCATCAGTGGAAGTTCCCCTGGCCCCTTTTCCAGGATGTCTAACTCATCAATATGAAGATCTTGGGCTCCCTCAGACCCCATCTGCTGATGCCACTGAATGCTTGTCAGCCAAGCATCCAACTAATGCTACAAGTACGAACTGGAGTGCATGCTTTGAGAAGCTGATAAAGGACAGAAATATAATCTGAGCAGGCATACAACTGGACAGCCCTTTGTCTGAAATGGCATAGGGGATAGGATTAGAAGGCCGTTGTTAAGCTAACATCAAACTAACATCAAGTCCTACTGTGTTTCAGCACAGAGACACTATAGCGAAGGTGTAATTGGACATTGGAAAGAAGTGACTAGAGGAAAAACTCTGAAACAGACCTGAGGGTAGTGAAGATCTGAAAACCCTATTGGAGTGTGACTGGCTGCGGGAGAGTGTGATCTGCAGTGAAGAGCCGAAGGGAGAAGGAGACGCCGAAGTAAGTGAGGAGAACAGACTGAGGTTGGAAGGAAAACCTGGAGTTTGAGAGAAGCCGAGTGCGAAGGAATGGAGAGACGTTTGGGGGAATAGTGACAGGAAACGGAGCTGAAAAGGACTGACTGACTGAAAAGGACTGACTGATGGTGAATGAGAGGAATGAAGTTTGGAATTTGAATTTGGAAAGGACTGATTGATGGTGAGAGAGATAAGCCGAGAATGAAGTGGGAGTGTTAAACAGACCCAGCAGTTTTTCTTTGCCGGAAGAGAGTTTGGTATCGGGAGAACTTGGTTCTTTGCTTTGAGTCTGTCTTGAGATATGATGGCAAAGAAGTGGACTAATGGACATTTTTCTTCAGTACTAAGCCTAAATATGAGCAAAGACAGTTTATTGGCTTTAGGAGCAGAAGGAGGGGAGCTCACAATTTGGAATGCTGAGGGAAATCCTTCAGAATGTGTATGGCTTCAAAAAGCAGATGATGTCACTAGCATTATATTTTCTCCCACTCGTTCTAGAAGACTCTATGCTTCTCATGGGGAAATTATTAGCATGCTGGATATCAGGTGTTTCAAGGAGCCAGTTGAATGTTTCCATGTAAATGAGGAAGAGATCAATTGTCTTTCAGTAAATGGAACGAACAGCTTCTTGGTTGCTGCAGATGATTCTGGAGCCATAAAGATAATTGACTTACAAAGCAAGAACGCTTTGCAACAACATTTAAATATTTGTGCATTGCTGTTACTTTTGTCCTACTATTATATCCCACAATTCCAGAGAATATCATCTATATCAGCTACAACTATTGCGGCAGGATTAACATTTGGCATGCCTGTTTCTACTACTACTTCCACTACGGGCCTTAGTTTGGGTCTTAGTAAACCTGCTGGATTAGCCACCCCATTTGTTCCAGCTTTTACTCCAGCTTTTTACTCATACTTCTTCTGGACTTCCATTATTTTTTCCGCCCTTACTTCTGTTCCAGCAGCTGTTTCTTCTGGTTTTATATTAATTTTATATTAATTAACGCTTTTAATTTTTATATAAATTTTTAATTACTAATGTTTTAATATGTATGCATGGGATGAGGATATGTATGAGGAATGTATGATAGATGAATGGACAGGTCTGCCGAGCTTGAGGGAGGCCGGGGACTGGGGGGATGCGGACTCGGGAGTCACTGAGGGTTGGAGTATACCGGTCATTCAGGGAAGAGGCAGATATGGCGGGAGCAGGAGGGTAGGCCACACTCGGGGAACTCGGTCCTGCTGTCTCGTAGCAGTTCCTTGTTCTGGCCCCTTCTGAAAAATCTAGCTCACCCCATGATCCTGGTGATGAGCATAGCTCGGGCCCTGGGCTCAGACTGTTGCTGCTCAATGCCAGGTCAGTTAATAATAAGGCCCCCCTCATTCATGACCTTCTCATGGATGAGGAGGCTGACCTGGCATCTGTAACTGAGACCTGGTTGGGCCCAGAGGGGGGAGTTCCCCTCTCGGGTATGTGCCCACCAGGTTATCAGGTATGGCACCAGCCACGACCCCAGGGAAGGGGGGGAGGAGTGGCTGTTTTGGCCCGGGAGAACCTCAGTCTACGCAGACTCACTGTTTCCGAAATTCCGGGTTGCGAGTCCATCTTTATGACGCTGGACCTAGGGGTTCAGGTGGGCTTATTGCTGATGTACCTGCCTCCCAGCTGCGTGATATCAGCCCTGCCTGTGCTACTTGAGGAGGTTGCTGGGCTGGCGGTGGAGTTCCCCAGACTTATAGTCTTGGGGGACTTTAATCTGCCGTCGCTTGGCGAGTCCTCGGGGTTGGCACAGGAGTTCATGGATGCCATGACAACCATGGACCTGACCCAAGTAGTACAGGGTCCGACGCATGAGGGTGGGCACACCCCGGATATGATTTTCCTTTCAGAGCAGTTGGGTAATGATCTGGCTTTAAGGGGCTTAGATGTCATGCCTTTGTCATGGACCGATCATTTTCTGCTACGACTGAATTTTATGGCCCCAATCCTTCCCCGCAGGGAGGCGGAACTGATTAGGTGGTTCCGCCCCAGACGCCTGATGTCTACAATTGGTTTTCAGACGGCGCTTGGGGAATTACCGAGCTCATTCATTCACAATTCGGCGGAGTCCTTGGTAGCGGCATGGAATACGGCCGTGAAGGGGGCTATTGACCAGATTGCGCCACTGCGACCTCTCCATGGTGCTGGCCCCAGGAGGTCTCCTTGGTTCACCAAGGAGCTCAGGGAGATGAAGTGCCATAAGAGATGTCTAGAGAAGCGATGGAGACGAAGTAGGTCCGGATCAGATCGAACCAGATTGAGCTCATTTATTAGAGCCTATTTGAAGGCGATTAAGGCGGCAAGATCTCTGTATCTTTCTGCTTTGATCGCGTCTGCGGAATCTCGTCCGGCCGCCCTGTTTAGGGTGACCCGGTCCCTCCTTAACCCGAGGGGTCCGGGGCCTCCCTTGCAGGGTAGTGCCGAGGACTTTAACAACTGTTTCGCAGACAAAGTGGCTCAGATCCGGGCTGACCTAGACTCCAATTGTGTAGCAGAGTCGACTGATAATGATTCAGTCGAGGGGACAGGGGCATGTTCTTGTCTGGTCATCTGGGGTGAGTTTGAGGCTGTTACGCCTGAGGAAGTGGACAGGGCCATTGGAGCTGTGAGTTCTGCCACCTGTTTATTGGACCCGTGTCCCTCCTGGCTGGTTTCGGCCAGTAGGGTGGTGACACGTACCTGGATCCAGGAGATTGTCAATGCTTCTTTGAGGGAGGGGTTCTTTCTGGCTCCTTTAAAGGAGGCGCTTGTGTGCCCCCTCCTCAAGAAGCCTTCCCTGGATCCAGCAATTTTGACCAACTATCGTCTGGTCTCCAACCTCCCCTTTGTGGGGAAGGTTGTTGAGAAGGTGGTGGCACGTCAGCTCCAGCGGTCTCTGGAGGAAGCCGATTATCTGGGCCCTCTGCAGTCGGGGTTCAGGCCCGGCTACTCCACTGAAACTGCTTTGATCGCTCTGATGGATGATCTCTGGCGGGCCCGGGATAGAGACCAGTCCTCTTTCCTGGTGCTCCTTGACCTCTCAGCGGCGTTCGATACCATCGACCATGGTATCCTTCTGTGCCGGCTGGAGGGATTGGGAGTGGGGGGCACCGTGTTATGGTGGTTCTCCTCCTATCTCACTGGTCGGTCGCAGTCGGTGTTTGTGGGGGGTCAGAGGTCCACCTCTAGGTTACTCCCGTGTGGGGTGCCTCAGGGGTCGGTTCTCTCCCCCCTACTTTTTAACATCTACATGAAGCCACTGGGTGAGATCATCCATCGGCACAGAGTGAGATACCATCAGTAGGCAGATGATAATCAGCTGTACATTTCCACTCCTGGCCATATCAGTGAAGCGGTTGAGGTGATGTGCCGGCTATGAGGGTTTGGATGGGTGTTAACAGATTAAGGCTCAACCCCGATAAGACAGAGTGGCTGTGGGTGATGCCTCCCAAGGACACTTCTATCTGTCCTTCCATTACCCTGGGGGGTGAATCTATAAACCCCTCAGAGAAGGTCCACAACTTGGGAGTCCTCCTCGATCCACAGCTGACATTGGATCATCATTTGTCGGCTGTGGCGAGGGGGGCATTTGCCCAGATTCGCCTGGTGCACCAGTTGCGTCCTTACTTGGATCGGGAGTCTCTCCTCACAGTCACACATGCCCTTGTCACCTCGAGGATCAACTACTGCAACACTCTCTACATGGGGCTACCCTTGAAGAGTGTTCGGAGACTACAATTAGTGCAAAATGCAGCTGCGCGAGCAGTTGTGGGCCTTCCGCGTTGTGCCCACATTTCACCAACTCTCCGCATGCTGCATTGGTTGCCTATTGGTCTCTGAGCCCAATTCAAGGTGTTGGTTATCACCTATAAAGCCCTTCATGGCATGGGACCAGGATACTTACGGGACCGCCTTCTGCCACATACTTCTCTACGACCGGTGAGAGTGCACAGGGTTGGCCTCCTCCAGGTCCCGTCAGCGAAACAATGTCGTCTGGCGGGCCCTAGGGGGAGGGCTTTCTCTGTTGTTGTGCCCACCCTCTGGAACCAACTGCCTCCTGAAGTCTGCGTTTCTCCGACTCTCCCGGCCTTCCGGAAAAATCTAAAAACTCATCTTTGCCGGCAGGCCTGGGGATGATTGTGGTTGATTGTTGAATTGAATGTGTGTTTTATTGTTTTTTTTTAGATATCGTTGTTTGGGGTTTTTTATTGTAATTTTATTGTTATATATATGTTGTTAGCCACTCCGAGTCCCCGGAGAGGAGCGGCATACAAACCCAAATAAATAATAATAATAATAATTTAGAGTTCTACAGCCCCATGAACAAGGTTTGCCTCCCTTCCCCCCTTCCCTGCCTTATCCCCCATGAGAGTGACACTGCCTTTTAATAACGGGTGTATCTTTTTGAACCAGAAGGGCTCCCTTGAAAAAATTAATTATATAGAATGACTATCAAATTTGGCAACCCCCCTCTGTACTCTTAAATGTCTTTCGTGGAACATAGCAGGTTGGGGGAGAAGGTGTGGCACTATAGAATTTACCAACTACATTCAGGCATTTGATGTGATTCTGCTTCAGGAGACTTCGGCATGTGATAAGATATCCCTTACAGGGTTTACGGCCATTTCCTTGGCCGCCATCAAACAATCGGCGACGGGAAGACCCAAGGGTGGCTTGTTTGGTCTCTACCTCTTTAAAGGTGGAGACAGTGGAGCTGTCCCTCTGTGGCTCTTTAGCTATGGTGCTCCTAATTAAGAGAGGACACAGCAAATTGCTAGTGTTTAACGTCTACCTTCCTCCGACAGTGAGGCAAGCCGACATTAAGGCTCAATGGGATGGAGAACTATATTACTGGAGTTCTCAACTGGAGAACTATATTACTTGTATTGAAACTAAATTTCCAGGGCTATACACCCTTATAGGGGGTGACTTTAATGCCCGACTGGGAGTCCGAGTTCCTCCATCAATTGAGGCACTTTACTCCCAAGAAATCCTTCAGGCAATAGGTCATCAGATTTCAGCTAGACATTCCAAGGATGAACTAACAAATTTTGCTGGTATTCAGTTAGCACTTTTAGCATCCCAACATGACAAGATAATCCTTAACGGGAGTACCCTAGGCGATCTAGTCAGTGAGTTTACTTTTAGTTCCTTATGTGGGAGTAGCATTATTGATTTTGTGTTGGTTTCTCAATTACTAAGAAAGGCAGTCCATGCTTTCTATGTGGACTGCCGCACGGAGAGCGATCATTACCCCCTGGTTACAATTATTGGGCTTTCCTCAAATATACACTTATCTAAAGGCCCCCAGATATTGGATCCCCATGTGGCTTTCTATATAAAGAGGATCAAATGGTCTTCTAATACTGAAAAGAAAGTTCCACTCCTTTTATCACCTCCGGAATGTCTCAGCCTTTATAATCAGGTTCTAATATGTAGTGGCTCAGAGACAATCTTGGCTTTGAATCACTAATTAATAGTGTTCAAAGGGAGTTAGGAGCTGATTGTAGGCCAGGGGGTCCATATCACTTAAGAAGCAATTCCTGGTTTGATAAAGAATGTCTGATGCTTAGGAACCAGATTAACCAGGCTTACTTGCTTTACCGTAACCGAGGGGTCAAACGCCCACCAGAGGACTATTACTGCCTGAAGCAGGAGTATAAAGGGCTAATTGTTAAGAAAAAGAGGGCTGAAGAGAGAGAGGAGTGGGATTTACTTCTCTATCCAGCAGAAGAACACCCAACTATTTTGGCAAATTGTTGCCAGCTGTCTCCCTGGTTACCAAGAACTCCCTCTCTGCTGTATTTCTAACAGAGATTGGGAAAATCATTTTTTGTCAATTTTTCAGGCTTCAATAATTTCGACCGAGCTTGGATCACAACTGCCTCTTGCAATTCCTATATGGCAACCTGTGACTCATGCTGAAATCGCTGAGCTTATCTCAGAATTTAAGTCAGGCAAAGCCCCTGGCCTCGATGCTATACTCCCCCCATTTTGCTAAAATCTAATCCCGAGTGGTGGATTCTTCTTTTTGGCAACACTTTTCACCCATATTAATTCCTCTGGTAGGATTCCTATCTCTTGGAGTCTAGCAATTATTATTCCAGTTTTTAAACGAGGAAACAGGAACAACCCTGCCAATTATTGCCCTATAAGCCTGCTTTCTATCATTGGGAAATTGTATGCTAAATATCTTCAACGTAGACTCCTCATTTAGGTTGAGGAGTCTAACATTATTGGTGCAGAGCAGATTGGGTTTAAAGTGGGCTGTGCCACATTGGACCACTGTTTTGTCTTAGCACACCTGGTTGACAAATATGCTATTACACCAGGTGGCAAACTCTTTACTGCTTTTATCGATTTAAAGGCAGCGTTTGACTCAGTCCCCAGGGAACTGTTGTGGTCAAAATTGCACAAAAGTTCTATTGACAGATGTCTTTTGTTCCTAATTAGATCTTTGTATAATCAGACCTCTAGCCAGGTTAGGTGTGGCTTGCAGGGAGAACTTTCAAATCCTATCCCGATTGAGAGCGGAGTTAGGCAGGGTTGTGTCCTGGCCCCCTTTTGTTTAATTTATTCTTATCTGACCTGGCCTCTTACATTGCACGCATTGAGTCCCATGCCCCAAAGTTGTTAAATACGAAGATTCCACTTCTTCTTTATGCTGACGATGTGGTCCTTCTATCACAATCAAGGCTCGGTCTAAAAAGATTACTTTCTGCATTTAGGTCCTACTGTGCTGAGAACCATTTGTCTATTAATTATGACAAATCCAAAGTATTGGTGTTCTCTAGAGTACGGAAATTATACAACTGGGCTATCAATGGTAATGTTGTTAGGCAGGTTTTCCATTTTAAGTATTTAGGTATTCAATTTCAGAATACTGGTGCTTGGATCTAAACATCGAACCCAGGTGCTGAATTCGGCCTCCTGTAGCCATCAGCAGATTATAAGATTCTTTTTTACCCAAGGAGGCCAGTTTAATCCTTCTGCTCTGCGTGTATATAAAGCCAAAACTCTGGCCCAAACTCTTTATGGAATTCCCATATGGATACAAGGCTTTAAGGATTGTATTGAAAGAACCCAGGCTGTTTTTCTTAGGAAACTTCTGGGTCTTCCTCCCTGTGTTGGATTTGCTTCGATGAACCTGGAACTGGGCATTTGTTCAGTCGAATGCATGGCGTGGATTAACACCTTTAAATGGTGGTTTTGGATGCTCTTTTTGGCAGTCCCTGGTGGCTACCTCTCCCTGGTGTTTGCTGACTCTCATACTTCTCGTTGGGAGAGGGAGCTGATGAAGAAACTCCACCTGCTAAGTTTTATGGGGGATGCTCTGGGAGATTATGGTCTCAAGGACGCCCAGTTTAGGGTAGTCCAATGGCTTGTGGACATAGATTTGCAATACTTAAGAGCAAGAGCCAACAAAACCTGCTCCCCTTTGATCTTCAGCCATTCTAATAATTATAGATTGAGGATGGCTTCATATTTCTATACTTTAACCATCCCCAAGTATAGAAGAGTCTTTTCCCTAGCCCGTTTCAATGTTTTGCCCTCAGCACTACTTGACAGGCGATTCAAGAGGCTCCTGTTTAGTGAGCAACTATGCCCCTATGATAGGGCTGAAGTTGAAACTGTGGAGCATGTCTTATCATACTGCCCTATGTATAACACAGCCAGAATTAAATTATTGTCTCTCCTTGGAATTGATCCCTTTGGTTCTAATGTCAGTAATATATAAGTAATCTTATATTGTCTAGGGGATGGCTCCTCCTATATTACTTCTCAGGTTTCTAAATTTCTTTTAAGAGCTGTAACTATTAGAGGAGAACGTTGTAATTCCCTTTAGCCAAGGCTTCTGGTGTTAATTGTTTGTGATTATATTTTTCTTGTGTTTTCTTTTGTTGCATTTGCATTTTGGTCTGTGACTGCAAAATAAAAATTATTATTATTATTAAAGAGGCAGTTCTGGTGGCCATCATTGAAAAAGGACATTGAAAGTTATATAGCCAGCTGCCTTATTTGCGCCACAGCGGAAACGGAGGCAAGGAAAAGGGCCTGGCCTTTTACAGCCAGTAGCAAGCCCTTCAGCACCCTGGAGAGAGATCTCTATGGACTTTATTGTGGAACTGCCAGACAGTGCAGGAAACACAGTTATTTGGGTCGTGACTGATTTATTCTCAAAACAGGTTCACTTCATCCCATGCCAGAAGATCTCAACTGCCAGAGCCTTAGCTAAAATGTTCCTCCAACATATCTACTGATTACATGGAGTCCCTCAACACATAATTTCAGACAGGGGTGTCCAATTTACTTCAAAGTTCTGGAAGGCCTTTTGGGACCTTTTGGGGACAGAACAGGGCTTGAGTTCTAGTCAGCATCCTCAAACTAATGGGGGGACAGAACGAACAATACCTTAGATGTTTTATCAACTATCATAGAACAATTGGACTGACCTCCTGCCATTTGCTGAAGTGGCATAAAACAATGCTATCCATTCCAGTACTGGATACACTCCCTTTCAAGTAGCTACAGGGCAAGTATTTAAACCAATGCCAGAACTGCCTATTAATGAACCCACCATCCCTTCCCTTAAGGAATGGATGAATCAGTTACAAAACACCTGACTGATAGTAAAGAAAGCTTTGGATGAAGCCAGGGATGCCTACAAAGCTCAGGCAGATAAGAAAAGAATAGAACCCAAACCTTTCCACACTGGGGACAGGGTTTACCTATCCACTAGGTTCTTACAGTCACTTCAACATTCAAAGAAGCTGGGGCCCAAATTTGTAGGGCCCTTTCCCATCAAATGTATCAGAAACCCAGTCACTGTGGAGTTAGAACTCCCAAAACCCTTAAGGTAAATCCACCCCGTGCTCCATTGTAGTTTATTAAAACTAGAAATAACCTTGTCCTTAAGGCCAAAAGCTCCTCCTACACCACAACCAATTATGATTGAAATCAAAGAAATCCTAGATTCCCATAGGTACCATGGGGATGTCCATTAGCTGGTGACTTGGAAAGACCTTCCAGCCACCCAAAATGGGTAGGTACATAAAAAACATATTAGAGCCCTTAATTTACATGCTCATTACTCAGATAAACCTAATTAACCTATGATTTTCTTTTCCCTATTTTATTATTTTTGATTCTATAGGTGGACTTCTTCTTTTAAGGGAAGCGGCATGTCATAAACCCCTTCAATGTTTCTTTTCAAGGCTCTGCCATTTTAGCAGGAGGGGGAAGGTTTTTCTCGGCTGGGAGGGGGGCTTGTGGATGTTATTTCCACTACTTTGTTCTTCCTTAACTTTGATGTATCTCTTTGGGTGTGAAATGGGAAATGGAATTTGCCAGGGGCCATCTGTCTCATCTCCACTCCATTACAAGATCCGGTGAAGTGCCTGGGAACCATCCCTTATCAGCTCCAGTTCCCATAACAACTTAGCACCTATGGATTGGCTGGACACGAACTGGACAGTTGGGCTCTAGGGTGGGGTTTTGTGAAACATTTGTCTGAAATGGTATAGAGTTTCCTGCCTGAGCAGAGGGTTGGACTAGATGACCTCCAAGGTCCCTTCCAACTTTATTATTATTATTATTATTATTAATAATAATAATAATAATCATTGATCGCACAGTCAGCTAGATGTTCAGACTGGATTTGGCATTTTTGTCTACCTATCAAGTCCTTACCAAGGACTTGGGATAGGCAGATGTGGATGTTTGATGGTATTACAGATATTGTTGCAGGATGGAAGCAGTTCCTAGTAAGGCCGCCTTTTGCAATTGACTAATGGTGAATTTATCAGTGCCAATGGTGTTCAAGTGGTGCTCCAGTTGTTTTGGGATTGCACCCAAGGCACCTATTACTATTGGTACTACCCTTGCTTGCCTTTGCCACAGTCTTTCTATTTCTATGTCTTTGTATTTTGTTATCTTCTCCAGTTCTTTCTCGTCTATTCTGTTGTCTCCAGGCACTGCCACGTCCACTATCCAGACTTTCTTATTGACAATTGTTATGTTGCAGGTGCTTGTCTGTTTGAATTCTGAAGTCCCAGAGCAGTTTAACTTTATCATTTTCTATGACTTTCTCTATTTTATGATTCCACCAGTTCTTCCTTATAGGCAAATGATATTTCTTGCAGATCTTCCAATGCACCATTGTTGCTACTTTGTTATGCTGCTGCTTGTAGTCAGTCTGTGCGATTTTATTGCAGCAGCTTACCAGGTGGTCCACTGTTTCTTCAGCTTCTGGATACCTACGGGACCGTCTTCTGCCACATACTTCCCTTCGACCGGTGAGAGCGCACAGGGTCGGCCTCCTTCGGGTCCCGTCAGCGAAACAATGCCGTCTGGCGGGTCCTAGGGGGAGGGCCTTCTCTGTTGTGGTGCCCACCCTCTGGAACCAACTGCCTCCTGAAGTCCGTGCTTCCCCCACTCTCCCGGCCTTCCGGAGGAATCTTAAGACCTATCTTTGCCGGCAGGCCTGGGGTTGACTGTGAAATGTTGAGTGAATGTTGAATGCGTCTGGGGTTGTATTTTTAATGATTTTTAGATTTGGACCTAGTTTTGAAGTACTGTTTTGTTTATGTTGTAAGCCGCTCTGAGTCTTTGGAGAGGAGCGGCATATAAGTCCGAAAAATTAAATTAAATTAAATTAATTCTTTGCATAGTCGGCACTTACTGTCTGTTGCTGTCTTCTCAATTTTGGCTTTGTATACATTTGTCCTTAAGGCTTGGTCTTGTGCAGCCAGAATTAGTCCCTTGGTCTCTTTCTTCAATTTTCCTGCTCTTAGCCATTGCCAGGTCTTATTATTATCTGCTTTCCCACCTATTTTTTTTTTAATGTATTGGCCATGCAGCTTTGTCTTCCCATGCCTCTATTCCGTTCTTCATTTGGTCTTTCTTGGAGGCCAGTTTGATTTCTCCAGTAGTCAGTAAGTCTTTCTGATATACTAATTTATATAAATTATTCATAAATTATTATTATTATTACTATTATTATTAATAATGTAGCAATTTGTGCAGGAAAACTTTAGATCTTGCTTTTAGATCTTTGTTAACAATTTTAAACAACATATATATATATATTTGTGCTTGCAGATGGCTCTGGGTTGAGCTGAAACAAGCAAAGGAAAGAATGATTTCTTCCTCCCATATTTGGGTTTACAGGGTGCAATCTAAAAAATAACCACTTGACACACATATCCACTCCCTGACTACTAACAAAGTGGGACAGAGCCTGTGGCTTGAGGCTAAAGCTTCTGCCTAGCATGCAGACTGCCCAGGTTCGAATCCCAGAAAGGGTGAATTCTGACTGAAGAGAGGTAAATAACTCGAAATAGCTATCTCAGAAATCCCTTATTTCTTTGTTAACAATTTTAAACAACATATATATATATTTGTGCTTGCAGATGGCTCTGGGTTGAGCTGAAACAAGCAAAGGAAAGAATGATTTCTTCCTCCCATATTTGGGTTTACAGGGTGCAATCTAAAAAATAACCACTTGACACACATATCCACTCCCTGACTACTAACAAAGTGGGACAGAGCCTGTGGCTTGAGGCTAAAGCTTCTGCCTAGCATGCAGACTGCCCAGGTTCGAATCCCAGAAAGGGTGAATTCTGACTGAAGAGAGGTAAATAACTCGAAATAGCTATCTCAGAAATCCCTTATTTCTTTGTTAACAATTTTAAACAACATATATATATATT